>JANAVB010033015.1:2605202-2625202 GCA_029216955.1 Iris pallida | reverse complement strand
ATGGAATATGTTGTGCACTCCCTCGAACGTAGATGGCAATTCTAGTCGATAGGCTACTGCACCGACCCTCCCAAAGATAGTGAAAGGCCCGATGTAGCGTGGGCTAAGCTTTCCGCCTCTGCCAAAGCGAAGCGTGCCCCGTGTCAGAGAAATCTTCAAGAACACCATATCGCCAACCTAGACACAAAGCAATACTCAATACTAATCACAAGCAAATAATCACAAGCAAGCACAAACCGAAACTAACTTCGAACTCTTAACGGTCTCCGGTGGCTATCGGCCCAATGCTGCTGTCTATCCTGAGCCACCCGAAGTCTATCTCTGATAAGTGTAACCTTCTCCGTTGAATCTACCACCATCTTCGGGCCAAGCAACACCCTCTCTCCAAGATCGTCCCATGATAAAGGAGTGCGACATCTTCGTCCGTATAGAGCCTCAAATGGTGGCATCTCTATACTGGCCTGGTAGCTATTGTTGTAAGCAAACTCTACCAGGTGAAGATGATCCTCCCAAAAACCCCCAAAGTCTAGCACACACATATGAAGCCTATCCTCAAGAGTCTAGATGATCCTCTCTGACTGTCCTTTTGTCTGAGGATAATAAGTGGTACTGAATTTGAGCTGGGTAGCCAAACTAGTATAAAAACTCCTCCAAAAATGAGAAGTGAAACGACTATCCCGATCTGAGACTATGCTCATCGGAACTCCATGTAATTTGACTATCTGACGCACGTACAACTCTGCTAGCTTCTCCATAGATAAACCTACTTTGAAAGGCAAGAAATGGGTCGATTTGGTCAATCAATCAACGATGACCCATATTGCGTCTTTTCCTCCAGAAGATCACGAAAGTTCGGGCATAAAGTCCATGGTGATGTGCTCCTACTTTTACTCTGGAATGGGTAGTGGCTGTAGTAATCCATCTGGCCTCTGTCTCTCGGCTTTCACCTGCTGATATACCAAGCAACGAGATACAAACTGAGCTACCTTTCGCTTCATGCCATACCACCATACATGCTCTCTCAGGTCTCTGTACATCTTGTTGTCTCCAGGATGCATAGAGTACTGAAAGCGATGCGCTTCCTGAAGAACCTTCTCCTAAAGCTCTCCACTCGGAACACATAGTCTAGCACCGTGCCTCAGCGACCCATCTTCGGCTATAGAGAAATTATCGAACAAACCTGCCCGTACCTTCTTCCTAATGCTCCTCAGGGAAACATTATCATACTGTACTGATCTGACTCTATCCATCAATTTAGACTGAATCTGAAAGCCCCACATCTGAATCTCTATGCCCGGAACAATCACCTCGATAACCAAACTATCCAGTTCGGCCAATAGATGACGATCTGATGTCAAATACATAGCGACTGGATACCTGTTCACGGTATCTGCAACTATGTTGGCCTTGCCTGGATCGTATTGTAATGAGATATCGAAGTCCTTCATCAGCTCGAGCCACCGTCTCTACCGTATGTTCAACTCTTTTTGGGTGAACACGTACTTCAAGCTCTTGTGATCCGTGAAGATCTCAACTTGCTCTCCATACAAGTAATGCTTCCACAACTTCAAGGAAAAGATAATAGCTGCGAACTCCAGATTGTGGGTAAGGTAGTTCTTCTCATGAGGATATAACTGCCTAGATGCATAGTTAATCACCTTCCCGTGCTGCTGAAGAACGCAACCCAAGCCTCTCACAGAAGCGTCACTGTGGATCGTGAGACCACCAGTTCCAGATGGCAACATCAAGATAGGAGCTGAGGTCAATCTCTTTTTCAGCTCATCGAAGGCAGCCTGACACTCCTCAGTCCAGACGAACTACACGTCCTTCCTGGTAAGTCTAGTCATCGGCTTTGCAATCCGAGAGAAGTCCTGGATGAACTTTCAGTAATAGCCTGCTAGACCCAGAAAGCTCAGAATCTCGACGATAGAACTGGGTGTGGCAAGACTCCCTGGCTGAAATCTTCTTCTGGTCTACTGAGATCCCGTGCTTGGTCACAACATGACCCAAGAACTCTACCTGCTCCAGGAAGAACTCACACTTCGACATCTTTTCATAGAGTTGCTCCTTCCTGAGGGTCTCTGACACAATCCGCAGGTGCTCCTCATGCTCCTTCGGCGTCTTAGAGTAGACCAAGATGTCATCTATGAAGACCACCATGAACCTGTCAAGGTATTGATGGAATACCTTGTTCATCAAGTTCATGAACACTGCTGGGGCGTTGGTCAACCCAAATGGCATAACAGTAAACTCGTACTGGCCGTACCGAGTTTGAAAAGCTATCTTGGGAATGTCCTCCTGCTTCACCTTCAGCTGATGGTAACTGTCACACTCACTTTTTCTAATTAGAGGTATTTTAGTCATTGTGCATTATTTTGAATTTATTTAAAATATTAATTAAATTAATTATTGTGTAGTTTGGACTGGTGTCTTGGTAGGACCAAGATGGTATAATCTTAGTCAACCTTGATTAGAAACCTAATAATATAATTAGATTTATTATTGGCTTTTTAGATTTAATTTAGAATTATTGTCTATTTTAAGAATCATTTAATTCATTTTTAGCTATTTTACATTAAGCCTTTAAGCCTTTTTGTCAATGGGCCTTTTTAGCAACTTGAGGAGTGCTTGGCCCATGACTAAACCCTAACCCTAATTCCCCCATGACTTGGCCGGCCAAACGCAGCAGCCTCCCTTTTTATTGTGTAGAAACCTAATTGCCTTCACAAGTCCAAAATTCTAGGTTTTTCCTTCTCTTCCAAAGGCCCCATTCTCTCGTTTCTCACCCAAATTCTTCCAAATGAAGTGTATTGCAACCGTTGGGAGGAGAGGAACCTGTTGGAGACTTGCTAGCAAGGGATCAGAGGCGTTTGACCAGAGGAAAGCGGCATCGACGTGTTTTGGAGGCTTGTTTCATTGAGTTTTGACACTCAATAGGTAAATCTCTCTAAACACTTGTTAATTCCGTTTTTTTCGTAGATGCATCCATATAGGTACCCTAGACCTGTGCATAAAGTTTGGTAGGTTTGTGATTTCGTTTGATAGCCGTATCGGACACGTGTCGGTCCTATGGAACACATGTTCGACGAAATGCCACTTAGAATTGAAATTTGTTATTTTTCGATTATGTTTACACGAATTCCTTGCTAATATTATTTGTAATAACTTTCGTGAAGATGGATCTTGATTCGACACGATTTTAGTGTCCGAATCGGACACGAATACGCGTAGACGAGGCCCGTGCACGGCCCCATGCATGCACTACTGTCTGTGCATCGTAACTCGACGCATAGGGCTCCGTTTTGTGTAAAATTTTATGAGTGCATGGGAAAAAACCTCTGCCCACATGCTCCTAAAATTTCACCACGTTTCGTGAACCATGTGCGAAGATATTCAACACGCACGGTTCAGCCCGCACTGTGCACGCGACTGAAAAGTGTCGCTGATACGACCTTCGTACATGAACACGACGCAACGAGGACCCGCTCCAGGAGCACGAGCATGAAGCCCTATACCTGGGCTACCCAAGGACTCGATCCTGAGACACGGCGTAGCTCGAATCACGAGCCACGTGGCTCAACACACGCCCACGGACACGCATACGCGCGCACGCATAGGCCGCGCGGGATTCGCGTGTCTTGTGTCGCATAGACACGACATGGTGTCATGTCAGTGTATCCTAGACCTAGCCCGGGACCCTACCTAGCTACGTTCATGAGCATGAGGCTTCTCGTATTGTGTGCGATGACCAATCGGGCGAAACGTACGTGCATGTACACGTTCCGACTCGCGTATCCGATTTTTCGATACGTACTCCGTGGATATGATACGGACACGGGTTAGACCCCGTGAGTACCCGAGCACGTCACACTCATAGGAACCTTCGTATTTGCCATGTTTGGCGGGTTCTAGTTGTGTATTGTGCATTTTGGGTCGTTATGTGGATTTCGAGTTTTTTTCACAATTTTGGATTTGAATTAAAAAGATGAATATTTGATTTCTCGATTTTTAACCAATGATTCTGAGTTTATAACTCGTATACGATATTCTGGACTTGCGGGGAGTGGTCGTTGGGTTTATACCCTATTTATCTACTATTTATGTATATATATGGGTTTTTCTCTTTATGTATATATATATATACATAAATAGTAGATAAACAGGGTATAAACCCTATTTATCTACTCTTTATGTATATATATTTCTTTATGTATATATATATATATATATAAAATATATATATATATATATATATATATATATATATATATATATATATATATATATATATATATATATATGTATATATATATATATATATATATATATATATATATATATATATATATATATATATATATATATATATATATATATATTTTGGGTTTTTCTCTTTATATATATATATATATATATATATATATATAAAATATATATATATATATATATATATATATATATATATATATATATATATATATATATATATATATATATGTAAAATATATATCATATATATAGCTATATGTATATAAATATATACATTGGTGAGCTAGTCGAGATACGTAATCTCAGAGTCGAGTTTCATTCCCTCTTCGACTGACCAACTTCCTTTACTTATATGTGTATATGTGTATATGGCGATATATATGTATAAGTTACTTTATGATATATATATATATATATATATATATATATATATATATATATATATATATATATAGTCTCATAGTTAAATATTTAGCAATTGTTCTCAGTTTTGAACCCTCACAACAATCCCTTGTCGATACACACCCACACAAACCTCTTTTGACAAGTAAGCTTATATATATTTATATATATATATATATTTATATATATATATATATTTATATATATATATATTTTATATATATATATATATATATATATATATATATATATATATATGTATATATATATATATATAGACTATATATATATATATATATATATATATATATATATATATATATATGTATATATATATATATATATATATATATATTAAAAAATATATATATATATATATATTTTATATATATTATATATATATATATATATATATATATTATATATATATATATATATATATATATATATATATATTTTATATATATATATATATATATATATATATATATATATATATATATATATATATATATATATATTTATATATATATATATATATTTATATATATATATATATATATATATATATATATATATATTACTTGAATGAATGAATATGTATATATATATATATGTAATTGTTTGCTTGTGAATGTAACCTAGGGAGTATTGAGTCAGTTTAGGATTGACCCAATGAGCCTAGAATGGCCGAGTCGACCGACAAGTTGACCAAGTTGACAAAAGTCAACTTTGGGTCAAACTTGATCCAAATCGACTCAAATGAACTTAGAATGACTTGGAAACTTGTGCTTGACCTAAAAATTAGTAAACGGACTAGTTGACTTATAGTTGACCAGGTTTGACCAGAGTTGACAAGGTTTGACCAGAGTTGACCAAGGTTGACTTTGACCTAGAAGGACCTAGAATCATGTAGAATTGTATTGTAGATCTTTCTTATGATATTTTAGACAATGTTGTGAATTATGGTTATTTTAAAGAGGATTACATAACTCCAGTTTAGTTACACTTCCTCATCAGCAGCTTGGATTGCCAAACGAGTACATTCTCTGACCGTTTCATACTTGTTTGGACATATTTACTTGTTAAAGAATAGTTTACTTGTTGCTGTCACGATGTTATCCCGGATTAGTACTATATGGATCTCTTTATGCGATGTTATTCCCTCGGATACATCGGGTATATTGTGCTCATGTACTTTATCATGTGCATCGTCTACTCCTTGTATTCGTATTTATTCATGTATACTCATGTGACATTCACGTACACTCATGATCATGTAAGCCTTCATGTATAACCTAGTGTTCATGTGGACTAGCTATCCATGTGACTCACTACTTTCATGTGCAATAACATAACCTAGACAGATCCTTGTGTACTAATTGGGGCAGGGGGAGTATTTATTTGGTTATGTTATCTACACCCTTATCATGTGCATCTCCAAACAAGATTTAAGTCATGTACAACCTAAGCCAGTTTACTTAACAAGATTGTGTTCTATATCACGTAGTTAGTTCAGTTCTCTTACTATATCATGTATATCTATTTCCATATATTATGTTCTCTTTTACAGTCTTATTTATTTGTAGCAGTTCATGTATATTATTCTATAGCTTGTTTCATATTTCCTTCCATTTTATGATCTGTGTGAGAGATATGTATTCATTCCTGTCCTAACTGGACCGTTGACAATATTATAGATGATGAGGATTGCTGCGATACTTACTATGGAACAGGCCTAGTTGACACAAGTGACCTGGACCCTCAACAGGATCCAGTAGTCGCTGAGGACTTACCATTAGCTTAGCCTAGACTTGTCTTATTATCTAGCTTTATAAGGCATTGAGATTGTACTGAGATATTATTTATGGAGTTTGTAATGAGACTTATTTATATTTGTGACTCTCCCTGTTGAGATTATCTTATCATCTTTTCCATCTTAGTTTGTGATTGAGATTACTTATTATGTTGTTCTCCATTCGGAGCATATTCCATATTATGTTAGATATTGTGACCTAGGATAACATTCTACTACTGACACTGCGACGTAGGCTGGATGTACCCACTTCTCGTGTCCTTACACTGGGTGCGGGTTGTGACAGTAACCGGACCTCAAGTCTATCTTCTAAAACACCTTCGTGCCGCTCAACTGATCAAACAAGTTATCAATCCTCGACAATGGGTACTTGTTCTTGATAGTGAGGTTTTTGAACGCTCTGTAATCGATATACATGTGTACCATACCATCTTTTTTTTGTACAAACAGAACATGTGCGCCCCAAGGTGAAGAACTAGATCTGATAAAACCCTTGTCCTGCAGCTCGTCGACCTGCTTCTTTAGCTCTGCCAACTCATCGTTGTTGACCTTATAGATGTGCTGTGAGATAGGCTCAGCGCCCGGTACTAAGTCTATAGAGAACTCAACATCTCTGTCGGGCGACATCCCAGGCAACTCCTCGGTGAAAACATCCAAGAACTCTGCTATCAATGGATGTGGCAAATCTTGCCCCGCCAACAAGGCTCCACTGAAACCATCACCCAACTCAGCTGCTCCCTTGGCAAACTCAAACTCTGGCTCTTTGGGTGGCCTAAACAAAACCCTGCCTCCTCTGCAATCTATACTAGCATGGTGCCTGCTCAACCAATCCATATCGAGTACTATATCATAGCTCGAAAGTGGCATTACGAGCAAACACACACTCAATTCTCGGCCTTCCAGTGTAACACTCTGCCCCTTGCAAATATCATTGACTAGGATAATGCCTCCCCTAGTCATAATCTTGCAAGTCCTACCCAAGGATTCAACAATAATATTGTGCCTAAGAGCAAAAGATACAAACACAAAATTGTACCTAGCACTAGAGACAAATAAGGCTAATGCAGGAAACGAATCGAGAAGAAGGAACCTGCCATGACATCTTCTACGAGCTCAGTCTCCTCTGCTGCCAGTGCGAATGCTCTACCCTGGGGTGCTCCCCTCTGATGTTGGGCAAAACACTGCTGCTGCGTCTGAAGTGCCGGGCCCCTCGGCTGAACTGCAGGTCCAGCTGGAGCTCTAGCAGGTGGTGCTCTATCCTGACCTCCCTTGGCTGTACGAACATGGCAATTCTTCAACTGATGGTCGGAAGCTCCGCAGAACAGGCAAACGCCCAACCTCCTCCTACAAGCCTTTCAGGTGTGCCTCGGCTTCCTACAATAAGTACACTGAGGAACCTGTATCTATCCCTATTGCTGATGGGTACTTACTGGTGCCTGATGCTGCTGAAACTGAGGCTGTTGGAATGACCTCTGCTGAATACGAGGATGCTTGGCCGGCCCCGTACTAGAACTAGCTTCCAAAGCATCACCGCTCTTCTTGGGCCTAAGACCGTAGTCCTCCTCCGCTATCTGAGTATCCATCAGAATCTGCTCAAAAGTTGCCTCGCAATGCCCAGATGTACGAGAACGAACAGCATGGATCAGGCCCATCCTGAACTTGCAGGCCTTCTCTTCCTTATCCTGAACTAACCCTAGGGAGAATCGGCTCAGGCGAAAGAACTCCGTCGCATACTCGTCCACCGATGAGTTCCCCTGGACCAGTCCTGTAAACTGGCCCTCCAACGCGCTGAGAGCTACATTAGGATAAAACTTCTCCTTGAATAGCCTCCGAAAGTTCTCCCAAGTCAGCCCTCTAACAGATGCACGGGGGTCTGTACGATACCAGGTCAACGCAATATCGAAGAACCGGATCGCCGCTGCTTATACCCGTGTCACGACCCGCACCCTGAGGAAGGACACGAGAACGTGGGTACGTCCAGCCTACGCCGCAGTGTCGGCGGTAGAACGCTGTATAGTTCGTCTATAACATCTAACATCTAACAACAATATGATATAAACATATCATCTCCGTACGGAGGTATAATATAACATCTCAACTCTATATCTCAATCACAAGTCTAGGAAAGATAGAGCACGATATGGAATCAGATGAAAGAAAGGAACTGAAATATAAATAGAGTTATCACACCACACAAGTAGATGTCCAACACAAATAAATACAAGTCCTGAAATATAACTAAGTCTCAACTAACAATCGAAACAATCCGATACAAACTGAAAGCTGTAAATACTAGACTAGACTAGGCTAGGCACCCTCTACTGAGCTAGATGCTCCTCGGGCTCCTGAAGGTCACCCTCTTGTGCCCCATAGAAGGTAGGGCAGTCATCATCATCATCTGTAATATTTTCAACAGGTCCAGTCAGGACAGGAGCGAGCACAGTACATCTCACGCAGTTCATAACATGTTAGGAAATATAAGCGTGCAAAAGAGTAAGATACATGAACTGTAAGAAGATGTATATGAAAATGAGAGAGAATTTATAACTGAAATATATATAGGATAAGTAAAACTGCAATACTAGTGATTTAGAGCACAATATGGTTATGTAAACGGCTTAGGTTGCACAATAACAATAACAATAGGTCAAATCCATCATAACGTGAGTGTACAATGGAAGCGCACAATAGTTGTACAATGGAATTTGATTACATAACCATTCATACTCACCCTCCCCAATCAATACACAATGATCCAATCCAGTTACGCTACCTTGTACAATAGTCTCCATGAATCTCATGTGATAATGAGAGTACAATATGCACAATGAGTATACATGAATGGGGGTGTACAATAAATACAATATGTAAGTGAAACGCACATAACAATATGTATCTGTTGAACACAATAGAGATAGCATCGCAAAAGAAGATCCATATAGTACTAATCCGTGATAACAATCGTGCCAGTGTCAAGTAAAGTAATCTAAAGCAAGAATATAAATCCAGACAAGTATGAAACGATCAGAGAATGTACTCGCCTGTCACCCTGAATGACTGATATGAATGGATGTCCGAACTGGTGTCACAGAGTCCTATTTAGAGTAAAACAGGTTAAGATGTGTTCAATATGTAAAAATGGAAATCTGCAGTGCAAGCTACATGATTCTAAGTCAACTAGGTCAAAGTCAACTCTTGGTCAACTTGGTCAACTGTCTAGGTCAAACTAGGTCAACAAGTCCAGACTGGTCAAACTAGAAGTCTAACTTGGTCATACTAGCTCACACCAAGCCAAACTAGTACAATCTAGGTCAACTAGTCAATTTACCTACCTAGTCAATATCTATTCATGCTAGTCAACTAGCTATGATTAGTTATACCCTATATATTGTATCTTAACTTATACTAATACTCATATTAGGATATTGCCTATACTATGTATATACAAACCTATAATTCATATTTATATATATACTTGCATTTATTTAACTCATACATTCATGCATAGCATACCCACACACATATTCACATAGGTATAATTCATGCCTACATACATTTACATATATTCATATATACATATATTCCTAGAGATATAGAGAGAGGGTTAAGGGGATATATATATATGTGTATGTGGTGAGAGGGTGTAGGTAAATACATGTGTGTGTGTGTAGGATGTGGGCTTGTGGGTTCACTTTAAAAGGAAATGGCAGTAGGGCATGGAGTTCTCAGATTTTCATCTTCCCTATTCTATTTCAGTTTATGCACATATTGACAGTTAATATATATATATATATATATATATATATATATATATATATATATATATATATATATATATATATATATATATATATATATATATATACATATATATTAATTGGAACTTAGATTCCATTACTACTAAATCTCAGTTTTTTCAAAACCCATTTCAATTAACTAACCCAATTCCATATTTCAGTCAACTGTCTTAACCTAAATCAGAATTCTTCCAATCTCAGTTTTCTTTCAAGACCCACAAATCTCTCAGGAAACCTGGAACCCAACTTCACTTCTCAGTTTTCTTGAGTTATCAAGTTTTGTTTCAGGTTTCCTCTTAGGGAACTTCTCAGGTTTTGTTTCAAGTTGAATCATTAGCTTAGCGAAAATCGAATACAACCCAATTTAACATGTATAAACCAAATTGGAGGGCTAACCAACCTAGGTAGACAGTATAATATATCATTTGGAAATCTCTAAATTGAAATTACTCTTTTAACTCATTTTCGAAAAACCCACAGTGTATCAGTAAATGCAACCTAAGTTCTCAGGTTTTGTTTCAAACTCAAAATCCAAGGATAACTAAATTATCAAGTGCACAAGTGTCTAACATATATGTGTCAACCTTAGGGTCGTGTCCCTGTGTCCAGGAGGTGGACACGAGTGTTGAAATATGCAAAGAACACTGTGTCAGTAAAATCCATATTCAAACACTTAACAGTTTCAGAAATTTACAATTCGACCAAGAATTAAACTCTAAACCTAGTGAAATACAAAAACAGGTGTATAGGAAAGTCCCACACATGTAGTCGTGTCATGGGGGTGGTGTCTCGTGTCTACAAAATGGACACGAACGTGTCCAAGACAGAAAAATGTATGTATCAGTGAACAGCCGAGTAAATCCTCGTGCACGCGTGCAAGTCGAGCTAGGACACGACACACGCAACCTTGGGTCTCGTGCACGTGTCAGTAGCTAGGGTAGGTCTAGGGCTTCGTGAACACGTGTCTGTATCGTATCCACGTGGTCGCGTGTCCACGCGCGAAAGGCGTATCAGTGAGGAATAATTCGTGCGTACAGTGTAGTACAGGATCAGTACGGAAGCAATTACTCCTCGGACACGACACAAGACGACACGAGATTCAAGGGGCGTGATGTCAGTCACTGCCCCTTGGTCTGTGCCAAGTGGCAGGTCGCCACGTGGCGTGTCGTGTCCACAGTGACACTCGGGTAGCAGGGCACTGCTACATTGTCTGCGTGCGTATGTGCGTGTCCATTTTGGACACGAAGGACACCAAATCTTTGACTCAGTCCTCTGGAATATTAACATACATATTAAAACCTAATTTTCTGTTTAATTAGTTTCTGAAATTAGCACACTAAGTTTCTCACAAGCATTACATCGAACACCTTCTTAAAACCATTGATACGTGTCCGATATGGACACGAAATGGACACCACCTAGTACCAAACCATTCCTACAGCTAGGGTATACCTATATGCATGCATCTATGGAATTAAAACATAATTTACTAGGGTTTCATGGGATTTACCTATTGAGATTGAATCTCAATGAAAAAGGGCAATGATGAGGCTTCTTCTTGAAACTCCAATCAATCAAAACGATCTCAAATCCTAGCTAGCAAGCCTCTACTAGCTCCCACTGTGGTAGAGGGTTATGATGCAATTGACTAGGGCTAATTTGGGCTTGATTTGGATATTTAGGGAGGAGTTGAGGAAGAACACTAAAAGAGGCAAATAAAAATGATTAAAAAAATATACAAATGATTAATGGGTTGTATTTATAGAGGAGGGAGTGTGATGGCTGCCATTAGGTTAGGGTTAGGGTTTAGGATGAGTGGCTAAGGCTTCTCCAACAAATTCTAGGCAATCTAATGGCTCACAATTAAAGTAACATTCCTTAACCTTTAGCCTAAAATATCCTATTAACAAATATCTAGATATTAACCTAAATGATTACTTAGTTGAAACCATCTAACTTAGTCTCTATGGTCATGACTATCATCTAGATTAGGCTCAATTCCTAACAAATAGTTTAGCACAATATTTAATTAATACAATTTACAATTTTACAAAATTATCAAAATGACCAAAATATCCCTAGGCTAAAAAGTTATAATTAGTCATCCTAATCACATGACTAGGCTCCCTTGGTCATGGTTAGTCTCTAGGCTCATCAAACTCTAGGGTTACACTAGTCAATCACCAAAATCACAAGTCGTGATTTTAAATAGTTTAAAATTAACTAAAAATCACCAAAAATCATAACATGGTTTAAATATCATTATTAAATGATTATAATTATAAAATTTCAAAATTAACCTCATTTTAGAAACTGGGTGCTACAAGTCTACCCTTCTTAGAAAAATTTCGTCCTCGAAATTTAGATGGTCGTACTCCTTCTAGGTCAAACCCCCAACAATAATCACAGTCTCAACATACAGTCCGATAATCATATGCGTCTGTCCAAAATCATGATACTCGAAATCTTCGTCATGCTAGTGAGCAAGTCTACGATATTCACAGTGTCCTTGACTATGGTACATACCTCTAGAATCATGGTATTTAAAATTTTTGCATTGCCGCATGCTTGGCCGCGAAAACCTTAAATTCCTACACCCGAGAAGTACGTCCAAAATCTGACTATGTGTCCTCACTATGCCAGCTATCATGACTATAGAAGATTCTAGATCCCATAATCGAGACGACCTAGCCCATACGACTTATCTCATAAGAAAATAAATCACAATAAACTATCCGAACAAAATTTATCAACTACCAGGTACGGATAGAATCGAATTTCAAGACAGTTATAAGGGGGCAAATGCGGAAATAGAATCGAAAAGATTGAAACCTACAATCAGCTCTCCCTCCGCCTGTGCATCCTCGACTGCCATGGCGAAAGCTCGCCCCTGCTGGCCTCCCTTGGCCTGTTGCTGATGCTGGGCAAACCTCTGCTGCTAAGTCTGCAACGGTGGTCCCGTCTGCTGTCCTATCAGAGCTCTAGCTCCTGCTACTGCCTGAGTCACTGGTGCCTTCTTCCTGGGACAATCCCTACACTGGTGCTCTGCTGAACCACAAAGTAAACACAGGCCCTGCCTCTTCCTGCAGTCGGTCCATCGGTGACCTTGCCTCTTGCAGAAGTCACATGTAGAGGGCTGTTGCTGCCTGGGTGCCTGCTGATGAAGTACATGTCCCTGGCCCTGAAACGGCTGCTGAACTGGCCTCTGCTGGATGTGAGGACGCTTGGCTGGCCCTGCACTAGAACTAGCCCCTAAGGTATCACTGCCCCTCTTCGGCTTGAGGCCGAAGTCCTCCTCTGTAATCTGCGCGTCCATCAATATCTGATCGAACGTCGCATCACGGCGACCTGAGGTGCGGGTGCGCACTGCATGAATAAGTCCCCTACGAAACTTACGAGCCTTCTGCCCCTTATCCTGGATCAGATCGGGAGCGAACCTGCTAAGGCGGAAGAACTCTGCTGCGTACTCGTCCACCGATGAGTTCCCCTGTACTAGACCCACAAACTGGCCCTCCAACGCTGTAAGAGCCACGTCGGGGAAGAACTTCTCTTTGAAGAGCCGCCTGAAGTTCTCCCATGATATACCCTTCACTGACACCTGAGGGTCTGTCCGAAACCATGTCAAAGCGATGTCAAAGAACTGGCTGGCCGCAGATGTCACCCAAAGTTCCTTCGGAACCTCTGCTAACTCTAGGCTCCTCTGGACGTCCTCCAACCAGTCGTCAGCATACAGGATACCCTCGGTACCCTTGAAGTCCCTCGGATTCATCTTCCTGAAACCCAGACATGTACCAGGCCTTCTCTGACTCTGCTGCTGCTGAACTGGGGCACCCCGATCTGTACCCGGGACTACCCTCTCAACTGCTGTCATCGCCAGCTGGTGGGAGTTCTCTATACTCTTTCGTAGAACCTCTGTCTGACGGTAGGATGCGTCAGCCTGATGCTGCTGTGCCTCTGCCTGGGCCCTCTGGGTCTGCATCATCTGCAGTATAAGGGCCATCATCTGCTGCGTATCTGTCGGTAGCGGAGGTGGCAATAGAAAAGTCTCGGGGGTAACTATGGATGGTCCCGCTGTTGGAGGTGGAAGACCTCCGGGAACAGTCGCTGCTACTCCTGCTTGAAGGGCAGGAACTGAGGTGGCAGCTCCCTCGGCTGCTACTCCCGTAGCCAGAGGTGGAAGACCTCCCGGATCTGACCTCTCTGGAACTGTACTAGGCCCTGCTGCCTGAGAACGAGTAAGCGGCATCCTGAGGACAGATTGAAACAAGGAGATCAATATGGCTCATGATAAGGAAAAATCAAGGAAGGACAATTAAATTCAGTTACAAGAAGAGTTGTCATGGCAATCAAAAGATCAGAGTTTTTTCTAAAATGTGATTGAGTAACTCTTTATACTGCCTAATCCTATATCCTAACAGCAGGCTCGTAGCAGCACTCTAAGTCGAGCACCACCACGAAATTGTACTAGTTGCGTCTCTGACCTGCATGGCCCACCACAAAAACGTGTCACGACCCGCACCCTGAGGAAGGGCACGAGAACGTAGGTACGTCCAGCCTACGCCGCAGTGTCGGCGGTAGAACGCTGTATAGTTCGTCTATAACATCTAACATCTAACAACAATATGATATAAACATATCATCTCCGCACGGAGGTATAATATAACATCTCAACTCTATATCTCAATCACAAGTCTAGGAAAGATAGAGCACGATATGGAATCAGATGAAAGAAAGGAACTGAAATATAAATAGAGTTATCACACCACACAAGTAGATGTCCAACACAAATAAATACAAGTCCTGAAATATAACTAAGTCTCAACTAACAATCGGAACAATCCAATACAAACTGAAAGCTGTAAATACTAGACTAGACTAGACTAGGCTAGGCACCCTCTACTGAGCTAAATGCTCCTCGGGCTCCTGAAGGTCACCCTCTTGTGCCCCATAGAAGGTAGGGTAGTCATCATCATCATCTGTAATATTTTCAACAGGTCCAGTCAGGACAGGAGCGAGCACAGTACATCTCACGCAGTTCATAACATGTTAGGAAATATAAGCGTACAAAAGAGTAAGATATATGAACTGTAAGAAGATGTATATGAAAATGAGAGAGAATTTATAACTGAAATATATATAGGATAAGTAAAACTGCAATACTAGTGATTTAGAGCACAATATGGTTATGTAAACGGCTTAGGTTGCACAATAACAATAACAATAGGTCAAATCCATCATAACGTGAGTGTACAATAGAAGCGCACAATAGTTGTACAATGGGATTTGATTACATAACCATTCATACTCACCCTCCCCAATCAATACACAAGGATCCAATCCAGTTACGCTACCTTGTACAATAGTCTCCATGAATCTCATGTGATAATGAGAGTACAATATGCACAATGAGTATACATGAATGAGGGTGTACAATAAATACAATATGTAAGTGAAACGCATATAACAATATGTATCTGTTGAACACAATAGAGATAGCATCGCAAAAGAAGATCCATATAGTACTAATCCGTGATAACAATCGTGCCAGTGTCAAGTAAAGTAATCTAAAGCAAGAATATAAATCTAGACAAGTATGAAACGATCAGAGAATGTACTCGCCTGTCACCCTGAATGACTGATATGAATGGATGTCCGAACTGGTGTCACAGAGTCCTATTTAGAGTAAAACAGGTTAAGATGTGTTCAATATGTAAAATGGAAATCTGCAGTGCAAGCTACATGATTCTAAGTCAACTAGGTCAAAGTCAACTCTTGGTCAACTTGGTCAACTGTCTAGGTCAAACTAGGTCAACAAGTCCAGACTGGTCAAACTAGAAGTCTAACTTGGTCATACTAGCTCACACCAAGCCAAACTAGTACAATCTAGGTCAACTAGTCAATTTACCTACCTAGTCAATATCTATTCATGCTAGTCAACTAGCTATGATTAGTTATACCCTATATATTGTATCTTAACTTATACTAATACTCATATTAGGATATTGCCTATACTATGTATATACAAACCTATAATTCATATTTATATATATACTTGCATTTATTTAACTCATACATTCATGCATAGCATACCCACACACATATTTACATAGGTATAATTCATGCCTACATACATTTACATATATTCATATATACATATATTCCTAGAGATATAGAGAGAGGGTTAAGGGGATATATATATATGTGTATGTGGTGAGAGGGTGTAGGTAAATACATGTGTGTGTGTGTAGGATGTGGGCTTGTGGGTTCACTTTAAAAGGAAATGGCAGTAGGGCATGGAGTTCTCAGATTTCATCTTCCCTATTCCATTTCAGTTTATGCACATTTGACAGTTAATATATATATATATATATATATATATATATATATATATATATATATATATATATATATACACATATATATTGATTGGAACTTAGATTCCATTACTACTAAATCTCAGTTTTTTCAAAACCCATTTCAATTAACTAACCCAATTCCATATTTCAGTCAACTGTCTTAACCTAAATCAGAATTCTTCCAATCTCAGTTTTCTTTCAAGACCCACAAATCTCTCAGGAAACCTGGAACCCAACTTCACTTCTCAGTTTTCTTGAGTTATCAAGTTTTGTTTCAGGTTTCCTCTTAGGGAACTTCTCAGGTTTTGTTTCAAGTTGAATCATTAGCTTAGCGAAAATCGAATACAACCCAATTTAACATGTATAAACCAAATTGGAGGGCTAACCAACCTAGGTAGACAGTATAATATATCATTTGGAAATCTCTAAATTGAAATTACTCTTTTAACTCATTTTCGAAAAACCTACAGTGTATCAGTAAATGCAACCTAAGTTCTCAGGTTTTGTTTCAAACTCAAAATCCAAGGATAACTAAATTATCAAGTGCACAAGTGTCTAACATATATGTGTCAACCTTAGGGTCGTGTTCCTGTGTCCAGGAGGTGGACACGAGTGTTGAAATATGCAAAGAACACTGTGTCAGTAAAATCCATATTCAAACACTTAACAGTTTCAGAAATTTATAATTAGACCAAAAATTAAACTCTAAACCTAGTGAAATACAAAAACAGGTGTATAGGAAAGTCCCACACATGTAGTCGTGTCATGGGGGTGGTGTCTCGTGTCCACAAAATGGACACGAACGTGTCCAAGACAGAAAAATGTATGTATCAGTGAACAGCCCAGTAAATCCTCGTGCACGCGTGCAAGTCGAGCTAGGACACGACACACGCAACCTTGGGTCTCGTGCACGTGTCAGTAGCTAGGGTAGGTCTAGGGCTTCGTGAACACGTGTCTGTATCGTGTCCACGTAGTCGCGTGTCCACGCGCGAAAGGCGTATCAGTGAGGAATAATTCGTGCGTACAGTGTAGTATAGGATCAGTGCGGGAGCAATTACTCCTCGGACATGACACAAAACGACACGAGATTCAAGGGGCGTGATGTCAGTCACTGCCCCTTGGTCTGTGCCAAGTGGCAGGTCGCCACATGGCGTGTCGTGTCCACAGTGACACTCGGGTAGCAGGGCACTGCTACCTTGTTTGCGTGCGTGTGTGCGTGTCCATTTTGGACACGAAGGACACCAAATCTTCGACTCAGTCCTCTGGAATATTAACATACATATTAAAACCTAATTTTCTGTTTAATTAGTTTCTGAAATTAGCACACTAAGTTTCTCACAAGCATTACATCGAACACCTTCTTAAAACTATTGATACGTGTCCGATACGGACACGAAATGGACACCACCTAGTACCAAACCATTCCTACAGCTAGGGTATACCTATATGCATGCATCTATAGAATTAAAACATAATTTACTAGGGTTTCATGGGATTTACCTATTGAGATTGAATCTCAATAAAAAAGGGCAAGGATGAGGCTTCTTCTTGAAACTCCAATCAATCAAAACGATCTCAAATCCTAGCTAGCAAGCCTCTACTAGCTCCCACTGTGGTAGAGGGTTATGATGCAATTCACTAGGGCCAATTTGGGCTTGATTTGGATATTTGGGGAGGAGTTGAGGAAGAACACTAAAAGAGGCAAATAAAAATGATTAAAAAATATGCAAATGATTAATGGGTTGTATTTATAGAGGGGGGGGGAGTGTGATGGCTGCCATTAGGTTAGGGTTAGGGGTTTAGGATGAGTGGCAAAGGCTTCTCCAACAAATTCTAGGCAATCTAATGGCTCACAATTAAAGTAACATTCCTTAACCTTTAGCCTAAAATATCCTATTAACAAATATCTAGATATTAACCTAAATGATTACTTAGTTGAAACCATCTAACTTAGTCTCTATGGTCATGACTATCATCTAGATTAGGCTCAATTTCTAGGTCAAGTCCTAACAAATAGTTTAGCACAATATTTAATTAATACAATTTACAATTTTACAAAATTGTCAAAATGACCAAAATACCCCTAAGCTAAAAAG
This sequence comes from Iris pallida, assembly GCA_029216955.1. Taxonomy (NCBI): domain Eukaryota; kingdom Viridiplantae; phylum Streptophyta; class Magnoliopsida; order Asparagales; family Iridaceae; genus Iris; species Iris pallida. Next base: position 2,606,466 of record JANAVB010033015.1, on the reverse strand, counting down.
TTATAATTAGTCATCCTAATCACATGACTAGGCTCCCTTGGTCATGGTTAGTCTCTAGGCTCAGCTAACTCTAGGGTTACACTAGTCAATCACCAAAATCACAAGTCGTGATTTTAAATAGTTTAAAATTAACTAAAAATCACCAAAAATCATAACATGGTTTAAATATCATTATTAAATGATTATAATTATAAAATTTCAAAATTACCCTCATTTTAGAAACTGGGTGCTACAACCCACAGCCTCTTCGGGATCTCCGCCAGCTCCAGTCTCCTCTCCACGTCCTCTAGCCAATCATCGACGTAAAGTATGCCCTCGGTTCCCTTGAACTCTCGAGGGACCATCTTTTTGAAGTCCAGTACTGTACCAGGCCTCGACTGCTGCTGATGCGGCTCCTGGGTCGGAGTGCCCTGAACTGGAGCCACAACCACCTTTTCGACTATAGCCATAGCCAACTGATGAGCATTCTCCATACTCTGCCTCAAAGCCTCTGTTTGACGCTGCGATGCCTCAGCCTGTGTTCGCTGCACCTCCATCATCTGTTGGAGAAGTACGAATATTTGTGTAGCATCTACCGGCAGTGCAGGTGGCGGCAGAAGAGTCTCAAGCACGACGACACTAGGCCCCTAAACCTGCTACGGAGGACCTCCAAGTGCTGCTATCTCTGCCACCTTGATGGTAAAAACAGTAGGGACAGCCTCCTGGACTGCCACACTCGAATTCGGAGGAATATGACATGATGGATCGGGCCTCTCCGGCACTATACCGGATCCAGCGGCCTGAGCTCGAGTCATTTTCATTCTGGAGACAGATTTGAGCAAAAGATCAATATGGCACAAGATAAGATATTATCAAAGAAGAACAATTAAATTGAAATGCAAGAAGAGTTGTCATGATAATCAAAAGATCGAAATTTTTCCTAAAATGTGACTGAGTAACTCCTGTCAAAATCTAGAACCTATATCCTAACTGCAGGCTCGTAATTAGTACTCTAAGTCGAGTACCATTACGAGATCACACTAGTTACGACATGGACCTGCATGGGCCACTAAAAAAAATGTGTCATGACCCGCACCCTGTTTAGGGGCACGAGCACGTGGGTACGTCCAGCCTACACCGCAGTGTCGGCAGTAGAATACTGTATAGGTCGTCTATAAAATCTAACATCAACAATATATATATGTACCTGTCATCTCCGCATGGAGGAATATATATATATATATATATATATATATATATATATATATATATATACAACTCAATC
>JANAVB010033015.1:2575852-2601392 GCA_029216955.1 Iris pallida | reverse complement strand
ATCTAACTCTCACACGCGAGCGAAAACGAAAACGAGGCCCGAATGTCCAAAGGCCATTCTGGTGACTCCTGGTGTCCGTTTCGCGATACCGCGTGATACGGACACCAACCTATCCGGATTCGACCTAAATTCTACCCATGAGTCCTAAATAATGATTAGAACCTATTCTAAGTGCTAACTTATCGATTCTAGTATCGGTACAAAAAGTCCCCCTGTGTTGGAACCCGAAAGCCCCGAAAAGCCCATTTTCATGATTTCTTGCGAAACGACCCCACGTATCCAAGTATGGATACGTACCTAGTCTCATCTCACCCAAACTAACCTAATTAGGTCTAATTAGGCTAGGAGCAACATCCAAAAATGTCAATATATTATTTTCCCTAAAATTGGCACTAAACCTAGGCCGAAAGTCCCAAATTGAGTCCAATGGGTTCTAAACCTCTTCTAATGGGTTATCCTACACCTCGGACATCCTTTAATATGCAAATGATACTAACTAAAAGTAATTACAAGGGTTAGAGTGAGGGTTTACTTCTTGGGAGTTGGAATCCCAAGGAAAAGCTCTAAAATTACTTCTTTTTAGATCAAAGCACAAGATCCATGCTTCCACTACCACCAAGCTAGTTTTACCTAGATCAAAATTAGAAATAAGAGATAAAAAAGGGTTAGCACCAAGATTAGAGAGAGATCTAGAGAAATGGAGGAGATTTGACTTACTTTAGGGCTTGAAGTATAGGGTTTTGTTCTTGATTTGGGGGAGAACACAAAGAGGGGAAAAAAAGAGCAAGATAGAAAATATATGAAGTAGAGGGGATCTCCCATGTGTCCGGCCACATTTCCCCCCTTGGGATAATGTGCAAGGTCACAAATGCCCTCCTTGGTTAACTTTGGGTCTATTTAAGTCATGCAAGAAATTGGGGTTAAAAGGTCAAGTTCTAATTTCCAAATGAACCAATCTAGTCATGTGGCATTAGTCTAAATGCACTAGGCTAATTAGTGGGATTTATGGACTATGGCTAGCTATTTTTTGGGTCCCGACTAGAGTCTAACTACCCGGGTCACTAACACAAGTCGAAATGAGACAAAACTCAAACCCGATCAACCAAAACACCAAAAATTAATATTAATAAATAAATATTCACAAAATATTAGAATATTAAAAATAACAAATTTGCCCTCAATTTTGAAAACTGGAGGTGACAGAGCTGAAGTGGCTGCGCTTCTGAGTTGAGCTACTGCACTTCTGAGTCAAACTGAAGTGGCTGCGCTTCTGAGTTGAAGGAGCTAGTTTTTGTCGAAGTCATAAGAGCAATTTACTGACTGCTCTTTTAGTAGATGAGTTAGTCATTCTCTTCTTTAATTGCCGTCGTCTTTTGGAGAATTCGAGAAGTTTGTGGCATATGATTCAGTCAAATGAACCTATTAAATGAGATTCTTTGTGCTGAGTCCTAGGTTCATCCTAATAATTTGGGAGTCTTTGACCGACGGCTATGTGGCATATGGATTTGACCACACTCAGCCTATATAAAAGGAAGCTTTTCTGAAGGGTTACATCCACTGTCTCTTAGCATTTCCTTTGTCATGCTCGATCCTGACTTGGTTTCGAACGACCATTGGTCTTGCACAAGTCGACTGTTGGTTGTGGATCTTTTCGTTCAAAAAAGCTATGTCCTTGTAGAAGAACTGCTATTGGATTTTGAGTTGCACTTGATGGTTTGGCACGAGGAGTTCGAACCTGAACAACATCTTGGAGGTCTTCGAGATCCAAGCTTCCGGGTTTGGATTGATTGCCAATCCAAAGAGCCACAGGTTGTGCTCTGTCCTGCTCAAAAGCCGCAGTAGTGTGGCGAGCAGGAGCTGAATTCTGGCTTGGGCCAATGGCTGCTTCATTAGCCATATTGGAGTTCCTCCGCGTCTGGCTAGGAAGTGGTTTACTCTGACGAGGAAGTGATTCGCTCGGACGAGCTGCGCATCAGAGGGCTGCGCACTTTCTGAAGATTGCCCACTTTTAGACTTTAGGTATTTTAGTCTTTATATGTAATCATGAAGAATCTGTAGTAGATCTTTGTAGACATGATTTTAATAAATTTTTTTATGCACTATCTTTGTCTGTTGTGACTTTTTATCATTGTCTGCGCTTTTGGATACCTGCGATTTTATGAAGTTTGTATGCAGCAACTTCTTATCACCAGGGTGTTTGTCATGGTTGCACTATTTCATGCTTCTATATGACCCTCTTCAAAGTATTTCGAACTTGAGTCAAGCTCGAAATACTTTGAACAGAAGTATGACACGTGTCCTTTGCAAACGAATGTCCAGCACGCTTGCTGACAGACTGTCATTACGCTTAGCCTTCCGTATTAAATGTCTTGAGCCATCGTTTCATTAAAAGTTGATCACAACTTCTCATTTCTAGGGAAAGGCCATCATAATCTCAACTCTTAATTCCCATGTCGTTCGAAGAGTCTCTTCGAGCACGAAGCATTTTGTCTTCTTTTGCTCTCATGGCTGTACCATATCAGTAGGGGCTGTTTGGAGAGAGAAAAGCTTTCTTTTTTTTCCCTTCCAACATAAGCTTTTTGTCAGAGCTTTCTTCTTCCTTCGAACCCTAGATTTCCTACCATGGCTCCCAAGAATTCAAGAACCACGAACGCTCCTGTGGCGAGCTCCATGAAAGCTAGGGGAGAAGTGGCTAGCCCTAGACCGGCTGGAGAAGCTACGACGAGTGTGAGACAAACTAAAGCGTCGTCGGTGAGACAAGCTGGAGAGGCCTCGATGAGCATTCGACATGCTAAAGGGAAGCAATTAGCCTCAGAAGCCGTCGTCGTTGAGAAAGCTCTTGTCGTAGGAGTCTTGGTGCACGGAGACGTGCGACCGCCCGTTGCTATTAGGTGTCCAATCGTCATTGACATCTTGGTTTGCTGATGTATATGAGCATCGACTCTTAGGAGCATCATCTTGAAGATATGCTAATGCACTTTCTTGCTAATGCGCATGGGTACCATTCTTCGGAGTGGCATTTTGAAGATGTGCTAAAGCTTTATCAACCGATGTGCATAGTCGTTACTTTTTACAAAGTAGCGACTGTAGATGTGTTGAGGCTTTCTCTAGGCGTGCAACCAGTGTCCATGCGCAAATCTTTTCACAGGATACCTGTGTAGATGCTTGTTGGCTGATGCATGATACGACTTTGGTAGTGCTTGCGCGGATGCTCACACAATGACTGTGTGGATGCTCTCTTTTTATGGCATAGTAATTTCGCTTTCTGTTTTTGCAGAAAATATTTTGTGTTTTTTGACACACTTTATTTATGTGTAGTTCCTGTGTCCGCATCTCTCTTCAGGGATATCCTTCTGAAATTGGTGGACTGTGCCCTAGGCATAAACGTCGACGAGGCGCTCACCAATCATGCCATGCAGCTGATTGCCTAAGGTCAACCGAAAAGGCGACTAACAATGAAACGAAATCAAAAGCCCGTATACTTTTGATGTATAATGGATCTAGGTAAGTTGTCTCTCCCTTATGATGCCATTAAGATGGTGAAACCTTTGTTCATTTTTGGCGATCAGCTGGTTCTGGAAAGGACCAAGCTTATGGAGATAAACGAAAATTGGTACTTCGAGAATGACAGTTTTTCTCTGTACGTTCTGTTAGTTAACCAACATCTCCCGCTCACAATTTTTTTTGCTTGGCTAAGAAGCATCTCATAAAATAGGATCTGACCCCGAAGCGAGGGGGTTTAATGACCATTTATTTCCAAGTGGATGGATACTCTAGTCAGAGGGATTCTTTTAAGAGTGCACCTGATAGTCCCTCATGTATGCTGCATGTGTTACTCCCCGATCATCTGCTTAGTGACTTTACCACAGAGGTGCATCCGTTCCTGGCCTCTCTTTTTGCTAATAGGCTTCTGGCCACGGGCTGTACATATCCGAAGGAGGTTTTTCTTGTCGAAGGTTGGATCCATCCTCGGGCAGAATGGCATATACTAACCCAATGGGTATTTGTAGCTCCCCTTTCCAAAAATTTTGAAATATTTTTATTATTATTTATTTTATTTAAATGGTAATTTTTAGATTTTTATAAATAATTAATTAGTTAATTATTACGGTAGATAATTTTAGTCATAGTTAAGAATTTGTGTACAAGGTGACTATAAATCATGGTACGGATAGTGCAGTGGCGTGCTTTGACTAGTGTATTAGCCCTGGTAGGGAGGGCCGAGCCATAGTGATGCCCTAACTAGAAAAATCAGGCCAAGTTGCGACATGACCATTATAAATAGTTTAATTATTCATTATTAATATTATTTGACGTTTAGGAGACCGGTTGTACCAAACCACCCCGGACTGAACCCGTACCAAGCCCATGTAGTGATGCAGTGTGAAGATGTCTGTGTGGATATATTTTAAGGGGTATTTGTTTTAGTGACATAGTAGCAATTTTATAAAAGTTTTGTTATACATATATTATATATATCCTTAATATTTTAAATAATATTTGATTTTAAAGTATGTCAAATGATTTCCATAAAAATATCTTAGTCGACTTTTGGGGATTTTTGGGCTATATATATAATTGAGTATAAATATATTCATAATGGACAGACACAGTGTTTTGTACGTACACCTAGAGTTTGTTATTTACAAATTTTAGTATTTATGATTTAACAAAAATATAAGTTAATCATTTGTTTATATTATTCTCTAAATATGGCTTATATATTTATATGTGTATGTATATAAATATATACGATATACGTGTGTATGTGTATGTATATATAAATATATACGATATACGTGTATATGTGTATGTATATATAAATATATATGATATACGTGCGTATGTGTATGTATATATAAAAATATATTATATATATATGTGTGTGTATGTATGTATAGATAAATATATATGTATATGTATATATATATATATATATATATATATATATATATATATATATATATATATATATATATATATACATAGGTATTTATATATATGTGTAGGTATATATACTAATAGAAAGAAAAAAGAAACTAAAGCAAACAGGCCCAAGCCCAGGTCAGCCCAGCCCAGGCCCGGCCCAACCAACCCCAAAACCCCCCATCTCGAGCGGAATTTTCCCTTGCGACTGAACCGAGACCCTGTTCGGGTTTTCCTTTCTGCGAGCATGTATATATATGCGAGAGAGGGAGGAGGGATTCTCCTAAACACTAGTCGCACCTCCCCAGTCACCTGGGCAGTCACCTCGATGCCGGAGCGCCACCGGGGGACCACCGAACGGCGGCCAGGAAGCCCTTGCGCACGTGCGGACTGAACAGAAGTGACAGCAGCATCAACCCAAATGCCTGACATCGCGGTATCATATCTCCCCCATCGAGCAACCAATGCACGAACCAATTTTTGAGGTACGATCTCGACATAACCCTCGTCCATTACCTTTAAGTAGATTGATTTGTAGTGTGTTAGTGTGATGTAGAAATCGAACCAAAAATCCCGAGAAACTTGTTCAAATCTGAACAAAACGTGAACCAAACCCCCGACTTGGAAGGCTGATTTTGGCCAACCTACTGACAGTTCCTCAGAACCAATTAATATCAGTCATCGACAACCTATACACGATCGAAACCCCGGTTATAGTTCATATATTCATTAACTTGATGCGAAGAAAACAGTGGGTAAAGATCGAGAAAAACCTATAAAAAACAGTTTCAAAAACTTAATAACTCATCGATACGACGTGCGTCCCACCAATCCGGGTGACCTGGTCGCAATAGAAAGCATTATAAGGTGCATATCGACTTCGCGGACCTGTGGGCTTTGACAGAATTCAAGTTGGTTGCGTGTGCGCGACGAATTTGATGCGTATCCGTCGAAATTTACCGTATCAGCCTCTGTGCAAATTTTCTAATTACTTTGTGCACGTTCGTTATATCTAGACGAAACTTATACCAACAGGATCGTATCATTTTTCTGGTCCTATATGCCAAGTTTGGTCCCATTATGAGACAGTTGACCGGATCGCCATTTTGCGGGCCCCACGATCCGATTCAACGGGCAATTTTGTGCGCGGCCCACCGGAATCCAACTTTGGAAATATGATTGGATTCGTATCAAAAAATCGGACCTGTTGACATATAGTTTGATGACTTTAGAGACCATAGAATTTGGCACACCTTTTGGTGCAAAGCGGGTCTAACGGCGGACGCTGTTTTGACCTAAAATTACCATTTTGCCCCTGTGTCCAGAATTGGACTTAAGGAAAGGAAATTCTAGCTAATTTGACTATTCTGAAAATATTGATAATATTTATTTCAGCATTCGAAGATTTCTTCATGTGTTGACTGTTGTGGCTCATTGAGTGTTATAGTATTATCGATTTCACTAGCATATGACCTCAGGCGAGTACATCTCTGATAGTTTTCGTATTTGATTATCTCTATACTTCTTGTAATTAATATTGTTTTACATTGATATAATGTTAATTCTTGACACGCTTGTCACACGAGATAGTAGTTATGGATTCTTGCATGTTGTTCGTAACCAATATATCTTCGTGTTCGTGACCTGTTTGAATTCGTGGATACTAGCCGGGCGGGGAAGTACATTAGTAGATATGTAAACATACCCAGAAATATCCCTAAAATGTCTATTCTTTCTTGATAGAAGTCGCACAATTCACGTGTGGGGTGCCGGATTTATCCCTAGCCATTTACATGTCGAAAGTGTATTTCAAATCACTTGTTAGATATAGTCTTGCTGCATTACAATTTCTTATCATTGCTTGTCTTGTGTACCATGTCTTTCTACTTTTACTCGCATGATTCTTACCATGATTTCCTATTTATCCCTTATCATGTATCTCAGTATTTACAGATTTATGGATTTTATTATTTATTGATTCTGTTGTGAGATTGTACTCATTCCATTCCTTACTGAAAACCAACATTTTTTAGGTTAGCTGTGGCTTCACTTAGCCTTGGGAGATACAGGTGTGCTTGCAGACAAAAACCTAAAAATAGATAGCAGTTGTATCATTTTTATTAATTATGAAAACTGTAACACCCAGTTTCTGGAATGTGGGTATTTTTGAAATTTTATATTTATAAATATTATTTATTTGTATTTAAATCACATTATAATTTTTGGTAATTTTTAATCAATTTAAAACTGTTTTTAACTCATGGCTTGTGATTTTGATGCCTTGCTAGTATAACCAGAGAGACTGTCTGACCTAGAGCCTGACCATGTCATTAGGATAATTTATTTCTACTTTTGAGCATGAGGGTATTTTTGAAATTTTGTATTTATAAATATTATTTATTTGTATTTAAATCATATTATGATTTTTGGTAATTTTTAATCAATTTAAAACTGTTTTAAGTCATGGCTTGTGATTTTGATGCCTTGCTAGTGTAACCAGAGAGACTGTCTGACCTAGAGCCTGACCATATCATTAGGATAATTTATTTCTACTTTTGAGCATGAGGGTATTTTGGTCATTTGGCCTCTTTGAATTATTTTATGATTTATTGCACTGGTGATTGTTGATTTTGACTTTTGCTAAGCTGTGACTTAAGGAACTGTCCTAGATTTTGACTTTGACTTGGTGACCTAGTTAACAGGGTATGGACCCTAGTTTAACTTAAGTCAACTCAAGTTAGGACATTTAGGATCAAGTTTGAAGTAGGAGGATTGGTGAATTGGTCCATAGGCTTGAGACCTAGAAATTGGTTCCATGACTAGTGCAACTTGGCCCATAGCCATTAGACCAAGCCCTAACCCTAATTTTCTACTTTTTAACCAGCCACTAGGGCTCCCCCTTCCCTATAAATAATCTCTTCCATGCTCTTGCCTCTTTTATTAATTTTTTTCCAAGCTTTGAAGAAAGAGGTAAGGAGCCAACTTTTCCATTCCATAGATTCTCCATTTTAAATCCTTTTCCACTCTAGTTTCTTGCATTAGAGTCTAATGCCCTCCTATTTTCTGATTGTGGAGTTTAATCCCAGCCTTGGGACAATTTGGGAGCTTTGGCTAGCAAGGAAGAATCCCCCATTTGAAGCTTTTCCAAGCTTTTTGCACATATAGGTAAAATTCTTTAAATTGCATTAATATTTTGTTTTCTTTCCATTTAGGGATAGATCTAGGAGTCCCCTAGGTGTCCCCGAAATTTGGGTGGATTTTGTGTCCGTTTGGTGTCCGTATCGGATACGTGTCTTTGTGTTATTTAAGGTGTTTGATGAAATGCTTGAGTGAATTCAATATTGTTTATTTTCAAAACAAATTATATGTACAAGTAGCCTAATAGGTGCATATTGCAACCCTAATCGACTGAGTCGATTTTAGTTTTATTTGGACACTGTTTTAGCACTTGGACACGGAGCACAAGACACCGTACGGGGCTCATGCGGCTGTCCTGCTGCTCGGGTGCCATTGCGGACACGACACGGCGACTCAGGTCACGAAATTTGGTGGACACGTTCTTCTAGTGACTGACATGACACCTACAAAGTTTCACATCTTCTCGTTTAGTGTGCACGAAGTAAATCGACCCGCACTGATCTTCCACTGTCACTGCACACACGGAAATTGTTCACTGATACAGGATTTTAACTTGGACACGACACGAGCTCGACCGAGGTTAGGGTGTGGGATTCCTAGACCTACTATGGGCGAACCCATATGCACGAGCTCGACCCATTTCGAGCCCTGTGTCGAGCCCACGAAGGCCGACACACACGCACGAGGTCCATATCGCACTGTTTTCTGACACAGTTACTTTGTCGAGTTTGACACGATTGTGTCCACTTCGTGGAGACGTCTAGGATTGTGAGGACACATGGGGTATACCCATATGCCAGTACACCATATTTTTCTATTTTGATTCGAGTTGATTGTTGTTTTGGGTTTTGCACTAGGAGTTTCTGAAACTCTGAACTGAGGGTTTAGTTTTCTGAGTTATATTGGTTTCTAGTCGTTTTAAACCATTAATATACTTTAATATGTTAAATTATTACCTGGGATTGAGTATATATATATATATATATATATATATATATATATATATATATATATATATATATATATATATATATATATATCATATATATTTGTATATTTGTATCCATGTATATTTGTATGTATGTATGTGAGTATATATGTCAGAACATATGTATACATATTGGCATTGCTAGGTTAGTTGATGTATTACCTAGGTTTGGTTTCAAAATGTATGATATCCAGGTTAGCATATACAAAGGTTAGTTGGATTTGATTTGTTCGAAAAAGAAAATTGATTTTGGGATTGTTTAATTTAACTGTCATGTTAAGACTGAAATCCTGAACTCAAGTTCAACAGATTTCCTAAACCAGAGATTAGTGTAATTGTTATACACACATTTCAATCTGAGTAAATGCTCAGTTAGTACACTGTTATATTTTTAGCTTGGTTCCCTCATTCAGTCGAGCCAAATGGTTCTGTCCTCATCCTTATATACAATTTATTCCATCTGTCCTGCATTTTGTTCAACCCATGTTTAATTTGATGCTTCAGTTTAGGACTTATTGTCCAGACCACAGTGTACCATGATGCAGACCACTTAATCCTCCTTATGAACCATTCCTTTTGATATCTAATAAGTCCTGTATATGACACTTCTTATGATACAAATTTCTTACTTGCCTAAATATGCAAATTCCTTAATTACTGTAACATATAGCTCTATCCCTATGTGTTTTTACTACCCTATGTCCCTTCTTATGTGATTCGGTTACATATTTCAAGAGGATGAATTTCCCCTATTCACCTACAATTGCTACTCCTTATTACCTACTGCTACAGTTCCAACTGACTACAACTTGCTGTCATATATACTATATATATGTTCAGGTACGGCCTAGATGGCCTTTCCCTCTACTGCCTATGTGTGCTCATTGACCTATTAGTCTGTAGGCAGAAGACATGCTTCCCCAGGTTATTTGTTAACCTGTCTATAAGACTGTAGGTAGTCTATACTAGTCTTAGTTAGGGGCTACACCATGAGTTTAGACTTGGGTACTCTGTAGGCATCCTACATATTACAATCCATTAGTTTTTCAGTGGTTGATGTGTCTCTGTAACTCTCTATCCCTTCTGAACATATGGGTAACATCAACATGGATTAGTAATTTAAGGGCACATGGGTACAAGAACTCTCATCCTCTATTCTTGTGGTCTCTATATGCTAAGTTACATTCTTATGTAAGGTGCCAATTAATGCCTGATATATAACTTGGTACATTAGTGTTTCTCTGTCAACCTTTATGTTAAGTGATTTGTTAACTTAGTATTCAATAACCTAGGGGCTTGTGTGGAAGAGACTATATGGTTCATAGGTTATGGTATTAGAGGGCATGGTATGACATTGATTGGTAGGTGAGGGTACATGTATAGAGATAGAAATGACTTGTGGTGGTTTTACTTAAAGAGGGATTCATGTTTAGACTATAGGCTTAGTTAGGTATTAGTTGAGAGATATATGTATATATGTGAGATGATGATTGTGAGGGTTTAACCCATGTAGGCTATTAGCTATATTTATGGGATATAGTAAACATAGTAAGGGTACATTGTGATATAGTTATATATATATATTTTGCTTTTTTTTGTGATATAGTCATGTATATATATATATATATATATATATATATATATATATATATATATATATATATATATATATATATATATGAGTTGAGTTGGGTTGGTTCATAGCATATGTATACCTTATAGAGTTATCACATAATGGTAACTTGTTATAGGATATACCTTAGATGTGGATGATGGGATATTTTATGGATTGGTTAGGATAATGAGTTTGGCCTTCTAGCCTAGTAACCAATACCCTATACTTGGACAAGTTTGACCAATTGACCCTTGCTAGCCTAAGTTTGACCAATATTGACTTGTTGACTTAGTTAACTAGGTAGTTGACCATAGATAGTTGGCTTGACTCTTAGTTAACTTGGGTTGACCCAGAGTTGACCAAGTTTGACTTAGACCTAGTTTGACCTAGACAGTTGATCAGGTTGACTTAGAGTTGACTTTGACCTAGATTGGCCTAGAAATCATGTAGATTGCATCATAAATATCATTTGTCTAATTTTAAACATATTATAACCTGTATTGTTCTATTTAGGACATTGTGACTCCGGTGCAGACATCTGATATTATACTACTCTTTTCAGAGTATCAGGCGAGTACATTCTCTGATAGTTCTCTCATTTACTTGTCAATTACTGTACTTCAGTTCTAGTTAGCTGTATGTGATTCTCTGTTACAAATACGTATTGTTATTACTGAATCCATGTATACGACACACATACTTACTCGTCTTACCTCTATTATTCGAATCACCATACGAATCACTATTCGAACCACCTATTCGTATCTTCATGTGCTGGTTGGACTTATATTCGTCTTATGTGTTGGATTATGGATTCATTTGTATTAGACTGGGCGAGAAAATACTTGACTAGACATGTGAACATTCCCACTATTCGAACCATCCTCTGTGAATGATATTCGAACGATAGCCATTCCACACCCGGCCAGGTGTGTGATGTGCCAGATTTACCCTTAGCTGTTTACATGTCTATCTAAGTATTTTAAAACACACTTGGAGAATTTATTCGAATCATTGTTAGATCATCATGTGAATCACTATTCGAATCACCTTATTCGTATCACCTTATTTGAATCACCTTATTAGAACAATGATTAGAATCACATTCGACTCATCTTGTATTAGACTCACATTGGGATTACACTCGACTTATATTGTACCATCTGGACTGATCATGTTACTCTAGTTCAGCTAGATTTTATTTTACAGTTCTTATTGCCCTGATTCTTCTCTTGTTTAGTTACTTACTTTCCTTGCACTTTATCTGTCTTTCTTACCATCACCTGAATATAAACTGCCATGTTCATCAATACAACTGTCTATAACTGCTTTATAGTTCTCTGTCATTTACTTGGGTTTTCTAGATGAGATTGTGCTCGTTCCTATCCTGACTGGACCTGTTGAAATTTTACAGATGATTGCCCTGAGGATACTTGCCCTACTCATTATGGACCTAACGAGGGATAACTACCTTTGACCCTGACACTCAGGAGTGATCGGGAGACTACCTAGTAGACTGGTTTAGTTTTCATGTTTTAGAACTTGAATTGTAATAACTTGAGATACGAGTTTGTATTTGAGTTTGTTTGAGATATTATTATTTAGTAGTTTATAATTGTTGTTGTTAGTCTTTAGATACAAACTTCTGTGTTATCTTATCGTGCTTAGACAGTGATTGAGATTTCATTATATCTATACTTGTCCTTCGTTCGGAGTTGAGATTTGACAAGTATATTATATAATTGAGTGAGTTGTTGATTAGATAGTAACCTAGGACAGCGTTCTACCGCCGACACTGCGGCGTAGGCTGGGCGCTGTTACGTACTCGTACCCTCACAGTGGGTGCGGGTCATGACAAAAACTTTGTATTTTTTTAATTTTAAATATTAATAAAATTAAAAATATGAATGAGAATAAAGTTTATTTTGAGCAATTCTTTCTTGCGGGCTTGACAGCGTTCTACCGCTGACTCTGTGTCGTAGGCTGGCTTGGACACGTCTCGTATCCGAAAAGCGGATGCGAGTCGTGACAAGTTTTTGTGGTAGCCCATGCAGGTCAATTTTTGCAAAATATGCGAATTTGTGATGGTACGTTAGTCGTACTATTACGAGCCTGCGACTAGTGAATGATCATTCGTAACTTAGGTTAAATTGATTTAAGAGAATGACTAGGACTAGGAGTCCCTTGTTAAAATTGACCGTTAGGTAGTTAAGGCATAGGCCATGCAATTTAGAATTACTAAATTTAGATAGCATGCCCGATCTCCATAGATACACTATTACTTTTGATATGACGATATAATCCAATGTGGATATACTATTCACTTGGTAAGTTAGGCTTTCCTAGAATTAAGGCTCTAATCTTGATAAATTATTCAATTTTTTTTTGCTCTATTTAGATATAAACCTTATATCATAAGTTAGAGTTGCCTATTTTAAATTCTATTTTGCTGTAAGAAATTAGTTTATAATTTCTGATTCTGTTATTCATACATGAATCTCGAGGTAGATTTGATTCAATGCTTTCCTTCAACCATTTGAAATACGTATGAAATAAAGATTAGGATGTTCTTACTTCCCTTGTCTTCAGTATTTCCTCCCCAATCAACCTTTTACTTTAAGGATTGAGACTTATAGGCAGATGTTTATACTTTCTATCATAGTCAACTAGTTTAAATCCCTAGAAGCTCCTTGAAGTTCTTAGTAATATAGTTGGAGTAATGTAACGACTGCGATGGCTAGACAGCAGCACACTGTTGCCAATTATTTGAGAATGGAGAGTGTAGGTCCACTGCAGCCAGCAGCGCACTGGCGAGGCACGACCCATAGAGTTGAAATTGTTTCAAGGAATCATAGGTTATGGAACATTGCTAAAACTATGTCTTCGTTGATCTCCTTAGACCTTGTGTCAATATAAGGTAGAGTATCTGATATCATATCATATCTGAATCACGGAACCAAGGGTTTACCACAGCCAGAGTATATAGGCGATGCATAATTCTCGGTAAAATGACTTCAGACGTGATTACAAGTTTAGGATACTATATAGGATAGGAAAATGTCCTGTGTGTCCAATAAGATCCAAAGCCAATACTAGTGGAAGTTATGTAAGTTGGGTAACATATCTCCCAACCTAGCATTCCGTGGTCCTTGTGATCTATTGACGAATTAATTGATTAACACTAATAGGTTTACCTAGAATATAGAATTTAGAGGTCCATAACCCATTAGTCGACCAAGGCCTTATGGATATGAAGATAGTAGGATGAATGTATCAACAAGAACACCAGGTAAGGTTTTGATTCTCTCAAAACTCGAACCAGTTGTGCCTTCTTTCAAAAATCTCGCAAGCTTGTGTTTTGACTATCTTGACCAACGCTACAATTACAGCCTAGTTTTGCAAGCTTACTCTTTTATCGAGCTTTGTAGCACCCAGTTTTCCAAATGAGGGTAATTTTGAAATTTTGTGTTTATAATTATTTTAATATTGATATTTAATTCATGATATAATTTTTTGGTGATTTTAAATCATTTTAAAATTATTTAAATTAATGACTTGTAGTTTTGACGTTTTGCTAGTGAAACCCTAGAGACTGTTTGACCTAGAGCCTAACCATATGATTATGATATTTTAATGTCATTTTTGGCCTAAGAATATTTTTGCATTTGACCTCTTTGAATTATTTTGATATTATTTTATTATTTATGATATTGTTTTGGGATTATTTGAGTCGGGTTCGAATTTTATCTCAATCTGACTTGTAACGGGGACCCGGGGGTAGTTTGACTCTAGTGGGACCCACACACTAGTTAGGCATGGCCCATATGATATTAATTTTAGTCCACATGATAGAAATATTTTAGTTAGAGGTTAGACTAATTATTATGGATAAGGTTAGTATGATTAGAGACTTTAGAATGACTAATTTAGCCCCAACCAATTAGCCATTTCCTAATACTCATAGAATATGTTAGTGGGGGCATTTTGGACCTTACCATAATAGGACAAATAGTCCCATATGGCCAGCCACTTTGGGAGAGGATAGGCTCAAGTTCATTTCATTATTCTCATCCACACTCTCTCTCTTGTTCTTCCCCAAATTCCTAGAGAGCAATCCCTAGCAATTTCTCCACCAAATCTTTCCATTTCACCACCAAATCTTCTTCTTTCCTTCTCCATTCTAGCCAAGGAGGAATCTACCTAAGTTTGGGAGGATTCGGAGCTCGTTCGTGTCCTTTTGGAATCTCTACGTGTCGGTGTCGCTCCAGGAAGGCTTTTCTTCGATTCGATCTACCGGAAGGTATAAATTCCTTCTCCTTTTCATTTTCTCATGCATATAGATCTATTTTGAACCCATAGGAATGACCCCCATGGTTGTATCTCCATTTGTGTCCATTTCATGTCCATTTGGAGGTCATAGGAGTGTCCTTTGTGTTGTGGTTGTGTCCATGTGGGAAAACCCCAAATTTGGACACACTATGTGTTGTTGTTATGTATGAATGAATTATTACATGTTTAATCTCATATTTTTGTATTGGAGATGTGTTCTATAGTGTCTCATATATATATATATTAGTGTAGAGAGTGAGTTCTTGATATATTATGTTATATACTTGTGTTCTTTTGTCTCAAACTACCCAAATCCGTCATAATTTTTATCCACGTTTTTAATTTCAGCCCTAATTTAGAAATGTCATAACTTCTAGCTCAAAGCTCGGTTTAATCTTCCATTTTTTTAAAAGAAGCGTATTGAAGTTAGATTTCCAAAAACATATATTAATAGGTCTAAATCTTTCTGTAACTTTCTGGAGAATTATTTGAGTGTCAGCTGTACGAAAGACAAACGCGTTCTCGGTGTTTTTGCGATTCCGGGAGTTACCGGAAACGAAAATGCGATCCGTTTGAAGTTTCGGAAAGCTAACACATAGATCTGTAACATACTTTAATCCTAGATTATAATTCTTGCTGAGATGGTACAGTATTGATTATTAGTAGGAGTTACTATTCGGCATATGCATTTTGTGCACCCTTGTGTGTAATATAATGTTCTATTTGATTTTAACCCATGTTAATGTATATACATTATGTAATTAAATAGAGAATGCAAGCATGAGTAAATATTTAAATAAATGATGTATGAGATGTAAGTATCCTATCTAATATAAGCATGTATAAGTATGGCTTGTAATGAATATGTAGGTTCCATAGTATGTAATGTATGGTGCATATAGTAGTGCAAGAGAATAAATGAATGATGAATGAATGCCAGCATGAATGTAATATAATAATAGATGTAATGTATGCAATATACAAATTAATGAGATGTAATGTTCTATGTTAACACAAATCCTATATTACCTCATGTACCCCTTACACTATGTAGACACTATCACACTTGACACTTTGTTCACTTATACTTTGACACTCTTTGATATGTATACACTATGTATGCCCATTTAACCCTTACTTGCCCCTTTGCCATGTTCACGTACACACACATAGCCTCTTAAATAAGTATTTATGAATACAATTAACTTAGCTATGTATGTATATTATATATATGTTAGCATATTGTGTTGAAATATATAAGTTTATATAACCATTTGAAATGCCATGATTATAGACCTAATGTTGAATACCAATATATGCATGTGTATATATGTGTAGACATATATAGTTTAAAGTAATAGATTACCTAGTGTATATCCAATGTGAATTCTTGCCTATTTGAGTATTGAATAATTGCATGCTATATAGAGTTGGGTGTATGTTGGCTTGTATAGCCTTGTATTGATGTGTGCTTGCTAGGATAGTCTTGGTTAGGCCTAGTAAGACTTGCTGGGTTAGGACATGACCTAGTTTGACCTAGTTTGACTAGTGCAGTTGACCAGAGTTGACCAAGGGTTGACTTTGGCCTAGTTTGACCTAGATTCATGTAGAATGCATTGTAGTGCTTTATATTACACTTCTGGACATGTTGTGACTTGTGCTGTTCTAATTAGGAGCCAGACACCTCTCCTCGGACAGTATCTTTACCTTGGACATTCAGATATCAGGCGAGTACATTCTCTGTCCTGTTTAGAATTATTTTTCTGCTTTAAATTACTTTACTTGATACTGTCACGTTGGTCACATAGATTGGTACTATATGAATCTTTTTATGAGATGTTATCCCCCTCGGGAGCATCGGATACTGCATGTTTTGTGCGTTTCACGAATCATCACGTATCTCTATGCTTCCTCTGATTCACGAATCGCTTATGACACATGTACTCTCATGTTCACAGAGCCATCATGAATCACCTTCACGTATTACTCATTTTATGAGCCATGTGAAGTTTCACGAATCTTAACATAACTTGAACAGATTTTTGTATATTGATTGGGGATGGAGGAGTAGAAATAGACATGTGAATATTATCCAAGTAGCTGTAGTCATGAATCACTCTCTTAGCTGTAGTCATGAATCTCCTATGCCATTCACATGTTTATATTTTACTCTGACTCACTAGTCACTATTAGTTCTCTATGTATAGTAGATATTTCTATTACAGTTCTCTCTCTGTTTACATACTGCATTTCCTTCAGTATCGATATCTTACTTTACTGCATGATTATATTTTCTAACCTGCTATGAACTGTTGAGATGTAATGTGCTCGCTCCTGTCCTGACTGGACCTGTTGATAAATTTTACAGATAGCCTGGGATTGCCTGCTAGCCTAGAGGAGACACAGTAGAGGTTGTTTAGATAGTTATTTCATTTTGTCTGGAGTTGTATTTACTTGTGGATTACTGTATTTGAGTTTTGAGATATATTTCTGGGATTATGTATCTTAGACACTTAGACTTCTATTTCTTGTATCTCTTTTGGATTTCATGTTTATCTATCTTTATCATTCTACCTTAGATTGTGATTGAGTTGTACCTCTGTGTTGGCCTCCTTATGGAGAGTATTCATATTATGCTAGTTATAGTTCATGACCTAGAACAACGTTCTACCGCCGATACTGCGGCATAGGCTGGACGTTGTTACGTACTCGTACCCTCACGGTGGGTGCGGGTCGTGACACGTTTTTAGTGGTGGCCCATGCAGGTCGAGTTTATATAGTAGTATTCGAACTAGAGTACCACTACAGCCTGCAGTAGGAATAGGATATATTTTGAAGGTACTCAATCACGGTTAGGATTCCTTGAGAGATTCCTAGGACGACCCTTGAGAATCTTATTTTAACTTTGATTTGAAATCTGTTTTTCTCTGATTTGATTTACCTTTACTTCCTGTTATTGAACTTGATTTTGATGGATTATTGTTGAATTTCGAATCTTGATAGTGGTTGAATTTGAGTCTGTATTTTTATGATTTTTGATGGATTATTGTTGAATTTTGAATCTTGATGATAGTGGTTGAATTTGAGTCTGTATTTTTATAATTTTTGATAGATTATTGTTGAATTTTGAATCTTGATGTTAGTTGTTGAATTTGAGTTTGTATTTATATGTATATGTATATTTTTTGGAATTAAGGTATAACCTGATAACATACTTGATAAGGACAGTAAGAAAGGTAAAAGTCTACTTTATTATGGAATTTAGAATTTATTGCAGTCATATTTGCTAGCATGACAAGGACGTAGAGCCTGATATAGCTATACTTATCTTAGTTATGAAATCTAGATTTTTTTGCAGCCATACCGGGTGGCGTGGTAAGAATTCTAGATAACATGATTATAGGGTGTATGCCTTATTATGTACTCTATCGTTTATTGCAGCTATGCTTATTGGCGTGGCAGAATTCTGACAACATAATTTCAAAAAGACGCATATGATTATCAGATTATACCTTAAATATTTTTGAATATGTTTTCTCTACTTTTGTTTCAGTCCTTCAAAAAAAAAGAAAAAAAAGAAAGAGAGAATTGTTATTTGTTTGTTTTGTTTTGTTTCTCATTTATTTAACTTAGGAGTAGCTTTAGCTGTTTTTATAAACTTTGTGTAACTTCTTACTATGAAATTCTTCTTAATACAATGAATCGATGATTTTGCTAGACTTTATCTTGGATTTAAAAATTTAGCTATGGGTTTCAAAATGGGTTTTTTTTTTAAACAGATAAGCAAAAACAGATTTTATCGTTATTTCTTTCTTGCTATTATTCTTGTATTAAATAATAATAATAATACTGTCTTGATTACGTCAATCACCTGCTTGCAACCTTGGTAGGAATCTAATTGTTGGTCTTAATATAGAATTAAAATTTTATATTAGGACATGAGAATATATATGAATATATATAGTGGACACTTTCCTGACACTTATGCATGCTACACTTGATTTCCACCTATCTGAATACATATTAATATGTCGTTAATGTTTAAATTTTCAAAACCACAATATTTCTGATTCTCTGCTTTTCCTAGCTTAACTCGTAATTTAAATATAAAATTTCATGATAATAGTTTTATTTATATCACTGCACATGTATGTTATACGTAGGGTTTTAATTCAAAATTTTTTTTGGTTGAGTTTTGTGTTTAAATTTGTCAAATCTGAGACTGTGTGCATATTAACCCTTAATACGGGATTTTAAATGTTAGTTCAAATTGATTGTTTTAAATATAATATTTAGAGCTGTGTACATTGTTGTTGTAGGGATATAAATTTAGGTTCCATATTCTTACATGTTAGGTTGTGATAAACATTGAGTTGGTTTTGATGTGCAAATTTTCCAAAATCCTGAAAACTGAATACATGTTAACATTTTTACATTGATTTCCATGTTTAGTTCAATTTTAGATTTAACATGTAATATTGAACTGTATGCGTAGATAAATGTATTGATAGTATATTAGGGTTTCATTTCTATCATGTTAGATGTATTGGGAGCATTGAGATTAGTTGTGATGTTTTAAACTCCTAAATTTTGAAATTGCATTATGTTAATATTGTACTGGTTTAAATGTTAGCTTATTTTCAGATTTTGTATGTAAATGCTGAACTAAAACTGGGTTTAACCTTTCAATACTAAGCTATAACCCTGTACAAGGACACACACACACACCCTAACTTAGTATACCCTGTCATGTAACCTAACTCTTCCTCTCTATGTCATGATTATATATCTATATAGATATATATAGAGCTTAGGCATACATGTTATAATGTATATATATACATAACTAAATCTCTACCTCTTTATATATACATATATACATGGTTAGCCATGCATGTTATGAGCAAATGAGTTGTGTATTGTAGATTGTTTAACTAATATGCCATGATTAGTGTAACTTGATAGTTATTGTTTGAAACCCCAAATCCTCCTATGCACTTTCATGTATATTTCACATACACACACGCCTATTATCTAACCATATGAACATGTCCACATACACCCATACACACACGAACTACATAACTTGTACATAATGCTAGCTTTTCCCTCTCTAACGCTATATATATAAATATATTGTGATTGGATTTCCATGCAATTGGCTTTCATTCTTTAACTTTTGATTTTGATTTTCTTGAATAGTACCCCTTATTAGATAAATGGTAGTTAACTTTATTTTATTTTGATAAGTACCAGTTTTCATATAGGATGGTAGACTGCCTTACAGTCTTGATGATTGTTATTTCTGTATCTTTTCTAGTTTAGCACCCTAGATTGCTTGTGTGTTTTGATACCATATGACCGTTTTGGTTTAGCATGACTACTATACCTAGATGAGACTTTCACTACCACCGTATGCCATGACCCTGTATGTCATCCTTTTAAATCGTATGATTGTTTAAGTTCTGAGACTTTGATTGTGGGGGGTTTGACCTAGAAGGAGTATGAACATTTTAATTTCGAGGACGAAATTTTTCTAAGGTGGGTAGAGTTGAAGCACCCAGTTTTCCAAATGAGGGTAATTTTGAAATTTTGTGTTTATAATTATTTTAATATTGATATTTAATTCATGATATCATTTTTTGGTGATTTTAAATCATTTTAAAATTATTTAAATCAATGACTTGTGGTTTTGACGTTTTGCTAGTGAAACCCTAGAGACTGTTTGACCTAGAGCCTAACCATGTGATTATGATATTTTAATGTCATTTTTGGCCTAAGGATATTTTTGTATTTGACCTCTTTGAATTATTTTGATATTATTTTATTATTTATGATATTGTTTTGGGATTATTTGAGTCGGGTTCGAATTTCATCTCAATCTGACTTGTAACGGGGACCCGGGGGTAGTTTGACTCTAGTGGGACCCACACACTAGTTAGGCATGGCCCATATGATATTAATTTTAGTCCACATGATAGAAATATTTTAGTTAGAGGTTAGACTAATTATTATGGATAATGTTAGTGTGATTAGAGACTTTAGAATGACTAATTTAGCCCCAACCAATTAGCCCTTTCCTAATACTCATAGAATATGTTAGTAGGGGCATTTTGGACCTTACCATAATAGGACAAATAGCCCCATATGGCCAGCCACTTTGGGAGAGGATAGGCTCAAGTTCATTTCATTATTCTCATCCACACTCTCTCTCTTGTTCTTCCCCAAATTCCTAGAGAGCAATCCCTAGCAATTTTTCTACCAAATCCTTCCATTTCGCCACCAAATCTTCTTCTTTCCTTCTCCATTCTAGCCAAGGAGGAAGCTACCCAAGTTTGGGAGGATTCGGAGCTCGTTCGTGTCCTTTTGGAATCTCTACGTGTCGGTGTCGCTCCGGGAAGACTTTTCTTCGATTCGATCTACCGGAAGGTATAAATCCCTTCTCCTTTTCATTTCCTCATACATATAGATCTATTTTGAACCCATAGGAATGACCCCCATGGTTGTATCTCCATTTGTGTCCATTTTATGTCCATTTGGAGGTCATAGGAGTGTCCTTTGTGTTGTGGTTGTGTCCATGTGGGAAAACCCCAAATTTGGACACACTATGTGTTGTTGTTATGTATGAATGAATTATTACATGTTTAATCTCATATTTTTGTATTGGAGATGCGTTCTATAGTGTCTCATATATATATATTAGTGTAGAGAGTGAGTTCTTGATATATTATATTATATACTTGTGTTCTTTTGTCTCAAACTACCCAAATCCGTCATGATTTTTATCCACGTTTTTAATTTCAGCCCTAACTTAGAAATATCATAACTTCTAGCTCAAAGCTCGGTTTAATCTTCCTTTTTTTTAAAAGAAGCGTATTGAAGTTAGCTTTCCAAAAACATATATTAATAGGTCTAAATCTTTCTGTAACTTTCTGGAGAATTATTTGAGTGTCAGCTGTACGAAAGACAAATGCGTTCTCGGTGTTTTTACGATTTCGGGAGTTTTCGAAAACGAAAATGCGATCCGTTTGAAGTTTCGGAAAGCTAAAACATAGATCTATAACATACTTTAATCCTAGATTTTAATTCATGCTGAGATGGTACAGTATTGATTATTAGTAGGAGTTACTATTCGGCATATGCATTTTGTGCACCCTTGTGTGTAATATAATGTTCTATTTGATTTTAACCCATGTTAATGTATATACATTATATAATTAAATAGAGAATGCAAGCATGAGTAAATATTTAAATAAATGATGTATGAGGTGTAAGTATCCTATCTAATGTAAGCATGTATAAGTATGGCTTGTAATGAATATGTAGGTTCCATAGTATGTAATGTATGGTGCATATAGTAGTGCAAGAGAATAAATGAATGATGAATGAATGCAAGCATGAATGTAATGTAATAATAGATGTAATGTATGCAATATACAAGTTAATGAGATGTAATGTTCTATGTTAACACAAATCCTATATTACCTCATGTACCCCTTACACTATGTAGACACTATCACACTTGACACTTTGTTCACTTACACTTTGACACTCTTTGATATGTATACACTATGTATGCCCATTTAACCCTCACTTGCCCCTTTGCCATGTTCACGTACACACACATAGCCTCTTAAATAAGTATTTATGAATACAATTAACTTAGCTATGTATGTATATTATATATATGTTAGCATATTATGTTGAATTATATAAGTTTATATAACCATTTGAAATGCCATGATTATAGACCTAATGTTGAATACCAATATATGCATGTATATATATGTGTAGACATATATAGTTTAAAGTAATAGATTACCTAGTGTATATCCAATGTGAATTCTTGCCTATTTGAGTATTGAATAATTGCATGCTATATAGAGTTGGGTGTATGTTGGCTTGTATAGCCTTG
Organism: Iris pallida; assembly: GCA_029216955.1. NCBI lineage: Eukaryota > Viridiplantae > Streptophyta > Magnoliopsida > Asparagales > Iridaceae > Iris > Iris pallida. Next base: position 2,578,481 of record JANAVB010033015.1, on the reverse strand, counting down.
TATTGATGTGTGCTTGCTAGGATAGTCTTGGTTAGGCTTAGTAAGACTTGCTGGGTTAGGACATGACCTAGTTTGACCTAGTTTGACTAGTGCAGTTGACCAGAGTTGACCAAGGGTTAACTTTGGCCTAGTTTGACCTAGATTCATGTAGAATGCATTGTAGTACTTTATATTACCCTTCTGGACATGTTGTGACTTGTGCTGTTATAATTAGGAGCCAGACACCTCTCCTCGGATAGTATCTTTACCTTAGACATTCAGATATCAGGCGAGTACATTCTCTGATCATTTCATATCCTGTTTAGAATTATTTTCCTGCTTTAAATTACTTTACTTGATACTGTCACGTTGGTCACACGGATTGGTACTATATGGATCTTTTTATGAGATGTTATCCCCCTCGGGAGCATCGAATACTGCATGTTTTGTGCATTTCACGAATCATCACGTATCTCTATGCTTCCTCTGATTCACGAATCGCTTGTGACACATGTACTCTCATGTTCACAGAGCCATCATGAATCACCTTCACGTATCACTCATTTTATGAGCCATGTGAAGTTTCACGAATCTTAACATAACTTGAACAGATCTTTATGTATTGATTGGGGATGGGGGAGTAGAAATAGACATGTGAATATTATCCAAGTAGCTGTAGTCATGAATCACTCTCTTAGCTGTAGTCATGAATCTCCTATGCCATTCACATGTTTATATTTTACTCTGACTCACTAGTCACTATTAGTTCTCTATGTATAGTAGATATTTCTATTACAGTTCTCTCTCTGTTTACATACTGCATTTCCTTCAGTATCTATATCTTACTTTACTGCATGATTATATTTTCTAACCTGCTATGAACTGTTGAGATGTAATGTGCTCGCTCCTGTCCTGACTGGACCTGTTGATAAATTTTACAGATAGCCTGGGATTGTCTGCTAGCCTAGAGGAGACACAGTAGAGGTTGTTTAGATAGTTATTTCATTTTGTCTGGAGTTGTATTTACTTGTGGATTACTGTATTTGAGTTTTGAGATATATTTCTGGGATTATGTATCTTAGACACTTAGACTTCTATCTCTTGTATCTCTTTTAGATTTTATGTTTATCTATCTTTATCATTCTACCTTAGATTGTGATTGAGTTGTACCTCTGTGTTGGCCTCCTTATGGAGAGTATTCATATTATGCTAGTTATAGTTCATGACCTAGAACAACGTTCTACCGCCGACACTGCGGCGTAGGCTGTACGTTGTTACGTACTCGTACCCTTACGGTGGGTGCGGGTCGTGACAAGCTTGAATCAAGACATATATTTATTGGGGATGCCTACTAACATATTGTCTAATCAGAATTGATGTATTACGGTCTGATCAACCGTAGTGCACTCGGTTCGCTCTCCCTCAGATTAACCTACGTGGATTGAGATGTAGATGTCTCTAGGACTCATCCACGACTGCTTTGACAATTCCTCTTGAATTATACATTCGCCTTTGAATCACATAATTGTATTCAATGACATCTCTCTTGAACTCTTTATTGTTTTTGTCATTCACTGATTGAAAAGACGAAAGCTCATAACTGATAGATAGATACAGAGTATTCCCCATGGCTATGATAGTTGTATACGCAAGTGTAGCTACCATCGGCCAGCCCTGTGACTGGAACCTTGCCTTGAGTTACTCGTCCTCCCTTCGATCCTAAACCTACTATCATGATCTTCTAGTCATTGGAGTCTGAGAATGATTAGGATCCTTCCCTTGATCAAATGCCAACCTAGGAGACTATTTATTCTCAAGAAACCAATTGCTGTGAGTCTCTAAGTATTTGCTTGAAGCTTGCTTTAACTAGCAACCCTTAAGTCTTAACCCAACCTTTCTTCGACCAAAGCCCATAGTTTAGACATGAGATGAATAGACAAAGGTAAGGACAATCATTTACCATGACTGTGGTAGACCCCCATCCCGAGATTATTTTCCAACAAATATTATCCTAGTTATGTAAATTTTATTATTAAGACCTAACTAGTATTGGAACACCACAGTCACTAGCTTAGCCAATACCATAGCTTAAATCCCTGTCATATTATGATCTACTAGTTATTAACATTAATACATGATCACTACAGCCCATACCACTAGAACCCTAGTGACAATAGTCTGGCAGGCTTGACACAAATAGAAATTCACGACTCAGTTGTTAGAAATCTTTTCATATGATGTGCCTTAGAGTTACCTCGTCAATAACTCTTGTATACTATGGACGAGTAGATCATTCTATTTTATCGACCATGTGTTATTGTACACACTCATTTTCTATTTATTGAGGTATGATCCTTGACTTGACTTATATCTACCGTATCCCGTCATGCCGTGCCTTATTCTTTATTCACAAGAGTCAAGGTACAATATCTGGACTTTGAAATTCTTCAAACCTCATTATTCCTAAAACCATGTCCTAGCTTCTAAGGTGAGTAGACTGTAAGCCTTCTAAAATTTTGGGATATACAAGGATTACAGAATGATTAGAATAATTTCCATTAGGATGATAATTAGTGCCCCATGGACTCCCACTTTCCATTTAGATCATTTTGTGTCCCCGACCGTGTCATTAATATTCGGAGCACAAGAC
>JANAVB010033015.1:2443352-2570852 GCA_029216955.1 Iris pallida | reverse complement strand
TCCTGCTTTTACTTGCATGATTCCTACCATGATTTTTTGTTTATTCCTTATCATGTATCTCAGTATTATTACAGATTTATAGATTTCGTCATTTATTGATTCTGTTGTGAGATTGTACTCGTTCCATTCCTGACTGAAAACCAACATTTTTCAGGTTAGCTGTGGCTTCACTTAGCCTTGGAAGATAAGGGTGTACTTGCAGACAGAAACCTAAAAATAGATAGCACTTGTATTATTTTTATTAATTGTGAAGACTTTGTATTTTTTAATTTTAAATATTGTAAATGTTGTAATAAATTTAGAAATGTGAATGAGCAATAAAGTTTATTTTAAGCAATTATTTCTTGCGGGATTGACAGCGTTCTACCGCCGACTCTGCAGTATAGGCAGGCTTGGACACGTCTCGTATTCGAAAAGAGGGTGCGGGTCGTGACAGTATTAGGTAGGTTTAAGAAGGACTTGCTAGGTACAAGCCTACGTCATTAGTGCCACCGAGCATGGTATAAAGATCAATTGGCCTTTGCTTATAGCCTTGTTGGAACTATTTAACCATCATTCCGGGACTTTGTTTACCCCACATGGATAGATGGGCTTGGCCCTCCATGAGATGCGTGCCATCTCAAACCTGCTGTGGTGGGACAAGCCATATAAGGAATATACCCCTTGCAAGAAGGAGTTTTTGGTGTTGGAGAACAAATATCCCAAAATGATGGCTGACAAAGAATTGCTTTGCCACCGTCAAGTATGCATGCGCCAGGGCAGAAAGAAAGCTCCGCCATACATCAAGGCCTGGATGGATTATATATTCACAAAGCATCCATTGATGCCGGAGACGGTTTATTTCACCGCATGCAGGGCATATACTGCTGACGAAGTAGACGATCTGATGGCTGAAGCGGGGGTATCTGCTCCCTCAGTAGTTGCTGAGGGAACACCCACCACTACTATTCACAACTACTTTTGACAGAATCTGACTGTTTTAAATCCGAAAGCAACATTAGCCACCTTTCTAATGATATGGATACGAAAAGCCGTGGTTCCAGGAGGATCTGGGCCTGCGGGGCGGATTGGTCGGGAACTTATTCTGACAACTGTGAGGCTGGCCTTCGAATATCCTTTGGCTCTGCTATCGGCTATGGATGCGACATCTTGCGAGGTCTGCAGGAGTTCTCCAAGAGGATAATAGAGTGCCGCGAGAGGAATGATGAATTCCCTTAGGTTGGACTTCCATATCATTACTTGATGGGTTGGTTGGCATTACACTGCCCTGGTTTGATAGTCCCCAACACTCTTGATGGTTATGAGGAAGAGGATGCGATGCTACGTAACACTATCATCGTGCAAAATGGCCCCATAAGGATGTTCCCGTCTGTAGGTAGATGTTGGGCCATTTAGAAGGCTATACTTTCGACAAGGTTTTGCCTATGTACAAGGGTTACCTTGCGGATTATGAGTTGGTAGATAGTGATTAAACTTTCGGTGCCTTCCACTGGTTGCAGTCTTCTGGATGGTGCCCGGGCATGGTGTTATTATAATGTCGGTGGTACCGGAGCAAAATTTACGATCCCCTTGATGCATGAGGAGACTCATATCTTGTATTCCGATGTGAAGTTCTATTGCATCGTGAACAACTTCTCACTGGAGTACGATCGAGAGTGAAGCTTGCTTAAGGGGATGAAGTTTGAGACCCCTCGATTGGCCTCCAAGCATCTTCAGGGGATTGCATCATCAGAGATTGATCCACAGACGGCTCCAACTCATCGTCGGAGGTGAGAGAGAGGATGAAGTACTCCTAAGTAACCTGAAGAAGCATCAAGTTTCTTCAGGGGCGAGCCCTCCTTCTGTCAAGAGAACAAGAACAGATGTACCTCTGCGGTGCGGACCCTCCCGACTGTCTTTATTGGAACAGAGTGCCCCACCCGTTGAATCTCCTTCATAGGTAAACCTTAGTATTTTCTTTTCGAGGTTTCATTCCATACTTTTTGTTGATCACTGCTTTGCTTATGTAGGTGGGGCCCACATGGTCAGAAAGACACAGGGAACTTCCCAAGGAACCTGCCCCAGAGGTTTCTCGAGTCATAGGGACCGAGGGGGAGACTACGGCTGATGAAACTACCGACTCAAAATGTGACTCTCTTCCCGCTTCCTTTGAGTACGAGACTCAGGATTCTTCGAAGCTATTGGCTTCGCCCCAACAGGTAACTTTCATGGTTCCGATCAAGGACGAGCTCATGAAGATAGCTGGGGTTGTCTTGGCGGCAGTCGAGGGTGGGACTCCAGAGTCTATACCCGTGACGGGCCAGGTGGACGTGGATGCTGAGGATATTATCCAGAATCCTTCCACCGTACCTCCTCTTCATATCGAGAGAAGGGTTGAGGATAATCCCGATGCGTCAGGAGACGAGGAAGATCATCCGGCCGTGGAGCTACCTTCGATAAATTTTGGGGATTCATCTCAGCGGCTGATTGAAGATCCCCTAGAAGGGTTGACGACGAAGGCTGTCGAAGCATTAGCCTGCCGAGCTGTTGAAGGGCTGACAAGAATGACTGTCGAACAACTCGTTGACGAGGTCATTCCAAAAGTTGTCGAGGAGGTGATTGAGAAGTTGGCTGATATGGTCCTCGAAGAGATGAACGAGAAGACCGAGGTAAAACATGTCGACGCGGTTTCTGATGAGTCGATAACTGAGGTTCCAATCGAGGTGGCCACTGAGACGATGGTCGACGCGTGTTGGCTACCGTTGCTGCTCCGGGACCTTCTATTACGACATCTCCGGTGACCTCGATGAGTTTGACTGACAATACGTATTATACTAACCTTATTTTGGGCATAATTCATCATGCTTTGATGCGTGTGGTATAGAGGGTGTTTTGTGGGACAATCAATCGCTTAGACGGGCCCGGTCTATAGTGGGACCTAATTGGTGGCCTTGCACGACTATCCAGAGTGTAAGGCAAAAGCAGACGCGATAGAGGATTTGCTGAAAGAATTGGAAGCCATCGCCTGAGAGCTTCACAATCTTGAGCACGGTCTTTCGACCCTGGCTACTGCAGAACTAGAGGAAATAGTCTATGAAGTTTCCCAGCATGAGCAGAAATGCCAGGCCTTGACTATCAGACTTTCCTAGGTTGATGCCGAAATTGAAGCAGTGACCAACGTTGAAGAGGCTCAAGAATACAGTCTTACAACCTCAAAAGAACAGCGTGAGGCCCTCTGGGAGCAGATCCGAAAGTTAGAGGAGACTTTGGCTCTCGCCGATAGTAAATTGGAGAAGTCAAAGGACCAGCAGGTGGTCCTTCGCCAACGCTCCCAGACCCTGGCTCGGGAGAGGAAAAGTATTAGCGTTCATCAGGTAGAGCAGGCCCTTGCGTGCAAAAACCTGTCCCATCTCGAGGACAAAGCCGCTTGATGTCAGGAGGCAGAGTGTCGAGCCAAAGCACTGGGTGGGCCCCAAGTTGCTCTTTTAAGGAGTCGGCTAGAAGAACTCCTGCATCGGTCTTCTCAATGATGACATCCTTTTGTCTTTTTGTCTCTCGCTTTTTGAGAGACTCTTTTTGTAGCAGAAGAAACAAAAACCCTTCTATTTTATAAAAATTTGGCTTTGTTTCTCTGCTTGTCTTTTTGCTGTATGTATTTTTGTATAAGAGTGAGGATTCCCTCAGAGGTATTATGGAAGGGATGGAGATAACTCCACTGGGATAGGATATTTTACTCAGAGGTTATATGAACATGGTAAATAGGGAATTTTTGCTGATAGGATTTTCGTTACTCAGAGATACTATGGACATGGCAAGAATAGACTCTACGTGTGTATAGAATGATTCAGAGGTAGTATGGACGTGAAATGTTCTATAGATAATTATAATAATCACGGGATATTGTCATAGAAGAGGTGTCTACTCAGAGGTAATATCGACATGGTAGGCACAATCTTCAACGAGGTATAGAATAACAATTTAGAGGTAGTATGGACGTAAAATATTTTCTAGATAGTTATGACAACACAAGGTTATCATGGAAGAAACGACTACTCCGAGGTAATATGGACGTGGTAGACGTGAACTTCGTTAGGGTATAGAAAAACAATTCAGAGGTAATATGGACGTGAAATATTTTCTCTACTGGGGTAATATGAAAGAGGTGAATTCGTTAATAGAATTCATAAGCCTCCGCGGGGGATGCAGAAATATATGCCGGTTTGGAGCTCAGACATAGTATTTCGTCAGGAACTTGCCATTGATTGGCATCATTAGCAAGTTGCCATTAGGTTTGGCTAGTCGGTAGGCCCCATTGGAGTAGATCGTCTCTATGACGAACGGTACTTCCCACTTAGGCTCAAACTTCCCAGCCGTCTTGTGAGTCATCACCATCGGTCTTCGAACATATAAGACAAGGTCACCCACTTGGAATGTTCTTTTCTTGACCTTTTGTTGAATGCCCCAAAAATTAGAGCTTGATAAAGCTCGATCCATTGATGAGCTGGCAGACGCTTTTTGTCCAACGCCTCTGACTCTTGTAGCCGACGGTATTGATTGTCTTCGTCAGTCAGCTGGTTGGTGATGGCTACCCATAAAGACGGGATCTGGATCTCCAGAGGGATCACTGCTTCGCTCCTATAGACAAGGCTAAATGTTGTGTTGCCCATGGGTGTTTAGACAGTCATGTGGTAAGCCAAGAGACATTTGCCCATCATTTCATTCCAGTCGCACTTATTAGAAGATACGACTTTCTTGAGCAGCTTGACAATAGCCTTATTGAATGCTTCAGCTAGTCCATTTGCTGCAGGATTGTAAGCCATCGATGCCATATTCTGTATTCGATTCTTATCACAGAATCGATAGAATACGTGGCTCACGAACTGAGGGCCGTTGTCGTGGATAATCCTCCTTGGAACTCTAAAGCAGTATATGACGTGATATTTAACAAAGTTAATCATGTTTGACATTTTCACCTCAGCCAGAGGTACGGCTTCTGCCTACTTAGAAAAGTAGTCGGTGATGGTGAGGATGAACCGGTATCCTTTGGAGGACGGTGGGCTAATCGGCCCAATGATGTCTATTTTCCATGCTTCAAACGGCCAGACAGCCGCCGTATGGCGTAGAAAGTCAAAAAACTTGGTAGACGAAGTCAGTATACAACTGACATATATGATACTTCTTTGCATAATCAACGACATCTGCCATCACAGCAGGCTAGTAGTAGCCCATGCGATACAATCGGTCCTGCAACTTAGGACCAGGCTGATGGGCTCCGCAGGTGCCATCGTGCGCCTCCCGGAGTGCCTCTTGCGCTTTTTTCTTGGATAAACATCGCAGGAGAAGTCCATCGTATGAAAGACAATACATCATTTTGTTAGCCGTGTCGTAGAAGAACTGGAGTGACCGTCTCTTAACAGAAGTAGCTTCTTTCGAATCTTCGGGTAGTATTTCGTAGACTGCATAGTCTATGGACGAGAATCGCCAGTCCCGGACGTCCATATTAGTGTCCGTTTGTACTGAGTAACTGAGACACGTATGTAGATTGTTCTTCGGGCAAACCAGTTCTTGACCCATCACCGTAATGATACATTGGGTTCCAGTAGGAGCTGTCAGAGAACTGGCGGGACCAGTGAGTGCGTCGGCCTCCAAGTTTTGCAACCAAGGTATATGTTCTATAAAGAACCTTGTGAAGGTAAAAATGATAACGATTGCTGCCTGGTGGTAAGGAACCAGATCTTCATGTCGGACCTCGTATTGTCCTCAAACCTAGTTAATAATTTGTTTCGAGTCGCCATAGGCCTCGATGTAGTCAACCCCCAACTGTTTAGCAAGTTGGAACCCGATGATGAGAGCGTTATACTCATCAACATTATTTATACATGATTCCATGGGAGAATATGCATGGTGGATGACTAGGCCGCTGGGAGTGATGAGAACAACTCCGACCCCTGTGATGTGTAGAACCCTAGAGGGGAGGGGGGTGAATAGGGAAATAAAATAATTTAAACACAAGAAGCTATATTACTTAATTAAAAAGAGAGAGTAAGAAAATCAAACACGCGATGTATCCTGGTATCATGCAATCCAGTCCCTGAACTCTCTCCGGCTTAAATCTACTATTTGGTAAAATAATACACACGAGTTTGGATCCGAAGAACTCGTCAACTTTAACATGAGTTTGGATCCGAAGAACTTGCCAACTTCTTACACACGAGTTTTCTTACGAAGGCTCGCAAACTTCAAAAAGAAAGGAAGAAAACTGCTGATCTTATAACACTTGAAGATCGAAAAGTACAACTCTTGAATACTCTAGCACTTTTGGAATGGATGACAATTAAAAGCTTGGGTAGAGTAGTAATGGTGGAGCTCTTGGTTGTTGAGAAATTTATGACATAAGTGGATAAGCCTTCAAGAGAGAGAGGGCATCCATTTATATAGAAACCAGGAGTAAGTAGCATTTAATGCTCCTGAATATAGCCAAGACGGCATACGTCGGTATGGAACGACATGCCATCGGTATACCGTTCTGAACAGTAATGATAATAATTATATCCGTTGGGGAGTATTTAATGCTAGCAATTAATGCTAGTATTCGTCCATTCAAAAATAAAATTAGATGAACCGGTATACCGTCGGTATGCCGCGGTATGCCGTCGGTATACCGATGTTCGTCACAGAACATTTTGTGGCTAACAAAACGGTATACCGTAGTACACCTTCGGTACATCGATGTTTTGTCACAGAACGTTTTATGCCTCACAAAACGGTATACCGTCGGTATGCCGTAGTATACCGTCAGTCCTCCGATATTTTTCACAGAACGTTTTGTGGCTAACAAAATGGTATACTGTCGGTATGCCGTAGTATACCGTCGGTACGCCGATGTTTGTCACAAAATGTTTTGTGGCCAATAAAACGGTATACCGTCGGTATGCCGTAGTATACCGTCGGTATGCCATTCTTTTAGACAATGATTTTTGACTGAAAAATAGAAGAGCTTTTTGTTTTGTCATCAAACCTTAAGTGTTTACAGAAAGACCTAGACCTTGTACAGACTCGATATCTTGAAATATTGAGAGCCGTCTTTAAGGATCGCTGGTCTTTTCTTCAGTCTTCAAGGCTTTGATGACTTGGCTTGAATGGACAGACTTTATGTAGTAGAGCTTTTGAAAGAATATCAATCTGAAATCCAAAGAAAACTAGACTACGAAGATGCTGTTAATGTTATCAAAATAAACTGTGCCAACAATCTCCCCCATTTTGATAATTGACAAAACAGAGAGATAATATCTTCAAGGAGTGACTCTCCCGTAGGTAGACAACTCCCCCTCAATACTTTTTCTCCCCCTTTGTCACTTAGTCAAAGATGGGAAATTAGTAAAAAAATTAGTAATAAATAGGGAAGACACTATGATGGACAAAAGCATACATATATTAGAATTTAAAATAAGGTTCATGCTTGATACTACATAAAATAAAGATAAAACTCTCCTCCATGAGAGTGATCATGACAACATCAAAACATAAGAAATAGTCCCCGTAGGACTTCACACAACATTAAAACAAACTACTGATCCCTAAAGGACCTCAAAGGACACACACTAAAATGACAACCATTTATTCTACCATCATTAACAACAGGAGGCCGCAAACTACTCATCCGTCGGATCATCGTCGTCCCCACCCTGAGCACGGTGAAATGCACCGAAAGGATCCATGCCGTCCGGGTACATGAATCCGTAGGCGTTGGGGTCAGAGAAGCTGGAGCCTTGGTACATGGGATCCTGAAGGTTGAGATCCAGATAGGCATTCCGATCTTGGAGAGTGCGCTGGATAAAATAGGCCTGGTCATGGAAGTGGCTCTGTATAAGGTTCCCAAGGTCGTGAGTGTTGTCCCTCATCTGCTCCTTCGCCTGAGCCATGCACATGTCAAAATGCTGCTGGGTCAGCGTCATAAAATGCCCGAATATAGGAATGGTAGAAGAGGGCACGACAGCAGTAGCAGCCGACGGTTCTTGGGAGGAAGATACAAGAGACGTGGATGCACCAAAGATGGAATGAGAGATAGCAAGGTAGGATGGTACGCCGTCCGACTGGCAGAGTGAGAGATCTACGTTCTTTGCCTCCAGGATAAGGGTGATGAAGGTGCCATAATAAAGTGATTGCTTCCCCGCGGGCAGGACACCGAAGAAGGCATTGAGAAGAGTCTTGGGAAAGGACCAAGCCTTCTTAGAGTAGAGATAGTACATGCATACGAGTGCGTCATTGGTGATCGCATTGTAGTTGCCGCCCTTGGGGTAGATGGTGTGGCAGACGATCCGATGGAGCTCGTAGTAGAACGGCTCCAACTACGAGGAAAGGGCCAAAATGGCCGGAGGATTGGGTCCCTTGCAAATGATGGCACATAAATCGTCAAAGGAGACTTCGACAGAAGGATAGAGAGCAGCCAAGGTCGGCAGAGCGTCTCCTTTGTCAGGGACTTCAAGAATTCCAGCAATATCTTGAGCCGTCAGACGAAAGTGGCGATCATTCACCATGGTCTCGATGGCGTTGTTTTGGATGTCGGGAATGGGATTGCAATAGAACAGGCGCACCGCTGCAGGGTAGACGGGCACCTGACGCCGAAGAAGAGATAAGAGACCGGCCAACTCAAAGAGGGAGAGATGGCCAGAGAAAACATTACAGTTGATGGCTCGGCCCTTGTAGACATTATGGTTGGCAAAATGCTGGAACCAAGCGTCGGCAGCCATGGCGGAGGTCAAGATTTTCGGATCATAGCCATCAGGAAGAGGCATGGGGGTGAACGGGTTTGCAGTCGTGGAGGTGGAGAGAGGAAGTTTGTGGGTCGCCATGGGTGGATGGAGAGGTGTGAAGGAGAAGAGATGAAAAGAAAGAGGAGAAAGAAGAAGAAGGTTGAGTTTATAAAGGAAGATTGGAAAGAGGAAGGGTTTTTTGAAAAATGATGAAGAGTGATGGATGGAGTAAATAGGGGAAGTTATGAAAAAATATATAATGAATGTAGTTAATGAGAGCAGTGGAAGGGGTGTGATGGGATGAGAAGTTATGGAAAAGAGGAGGAGATTAGATGGGCAGTTAATGAGATAGAAAGTGATTTGATGGGTAGTTAATGAGGAAAGAGGAAAAAGGGTAGTGGAAGAGAAGGTGGGGCCCGATGCAGATTTGACAGCAGTTGTCCGCCTTAAACGGTATACCGTCGGTATACCGATATATGCCGACGGTATACCGATTTGGGGCACATAACATAGTTCTGAACGCAAATCGGTATGCCGTCGATATGCCACCGTTTACCGTCGATGTGCCGTTGGAGATGAGCTAAATGTCCAAATGAATGATGCCTAATTCTTGGCAAAAAAAAATAAAACGATCCTCCAGGAGTGCTTTGGTGAAAATATCGGCTAACTGATAAGTAGTGTCAACAAAATCAAGGCGGATATCCCGTTTTGTTGATGGTCACGAAGAAAATGGTGTCTAAGCTTAATGTGCTTCGTACGGGAGTGACAAATCGGGTTTTCGTGAGATTTATCGATCTAGTATTATCACATTTAATAGAGGTACAAGTAGAAGAAATACCATAGTCTACAAGTGATTGTGACATCCAAAGAATTTGTGTACAACAGCATCCGACCGTTATATACTCGCCTCAGTGGTTGAAAGAGCAACAAAGTTTTGTTTATTACTAAGCCACGATACCAAAGATTTTCCAAGGAGTTGACATGTGTCGCTAGTACTTTTTCGGTCAATTTTGCATCCGACAAAATCTGCATCTGAAAAGCCGTGAAGCTCAAAGGATGAAGATTTCGCATACCAAAGTCCCATATTAATGGTGCCTTTGAGATATCGAAAAATATGCTTTACAGCACATAAGTGCGATTCCTTTAGATTTGCTTGGTATCGTACACAAAGACATACACTAAACATGATATCAGGTCGACTAGCAATTAGATAGAGTAAGCTACCGATCATACCTCGATACTTACGAATGTCGACCGAAGTACCATCTTCATCATTGTCAAGATTTGTCGTTGTTGCCATATGAGTCCTCATTGATTTGGATGAGTCAAGTTCAAAGCGCTTGAGAAGATCCTTTGTATATTTTGCTTGATTGATGAAGGTTCCTTTGGATCCTTGTTTGATTTGCAAGCCCAAAAAGAATGATAGTTCGCCCATCATGCTTATTTCAAATTCATCCTGCATTACTTTAGAAAATTCTACACAAAGTGCTTTGTTAGTAGAATCAAAGATAATGTCATCAACATAAATTTGTACTAATAAAAGTGTGCCATTAAGGGATTTGATAAAAAGTGTGGTGTCGACTTTGCCCTTAGAGAAGTTGTGTGAAATAAGAAAGGAACAAAGGCGCTCATACCAAGCACGAGGAGCTTGTTTGAGGCCATAAAGGACTTTGTGTAGTTTGAAAACATGATGAAGAAATTAAAAATCTTCAAAGCCAGGAGGTTGCTTAACATAAACTTCCTCTTTAATAATACCATTTAGAAAAGCACTTTTAACATCCATTTGAAAGAGTTTGAAATCATTAAAGCAAGCAAAAGCACATAACATACGAATGGATTCAAGATGAGCAACCAGAGCATATGTTTCATCATAGTCAATGCCTTTCTCTTGGTTATAGCCTTGAGCAACCAATTGGACTTTGTTATGAGTCACTAACCCATCTTCATTAAGTTTATTATGAAACACCCATTTAGTTCCAATAATGGGGTGGTTGTTAGGTTTAGGGACAAGTTCCCAAACTTTATTTCGCTCAAATTGATTTAGCTCTTCTTGCATCGCTATCATCCAAAATTCATCATGAAAATCATCATTAATATTTTTAGGCTCTATTTGAAAAATAAAAGTCACGTTTGCACAAAGATTACGAGTGGAGGATCTAGTGCTTACACGGGAAGAAGGAACCCCAATGATAAGCTCCTTAGGATGATTAGGGATAAATCTCTATTCCTTTGGGAGATCCTCTTGAGGAGGCTCGAGTGGTGGAGAATTTTTTGTTGGAGGGGTCACAATTTCATTGTTAGATGAAGAAGGACGAGGATCTCCAATAGAAGAGTTCTCCAAACCAAAATAGATGTCATCAATATCATCGGATGATGAGAATGTAGAAGAGTAAAGTTCATCAAAAGAGACATTAATTGACTCTTCGACAACATGACTTCTTTTATTAAAGACACGAAAACCTTTACTATGTATTGAGTAGCCAAGGAAAATACCTTCATAAGATTTTTCTTCAAATTTGCCTAGGTTGTCCTTGGCATTCAAAATAAAACATTTGCATCCGAAAACTTTAAAATACTCAATAGAGGGAATTTTGTCAAACCAAAGCTCATAAGGAGTCTTTTTAGAAATAGGTCTAATCAAGACCCTATTTATAACATGACATGCCGTGTTTACGGCTTCCGCCCAAAAATATTAGAGGAGCTTATATTGGTTTAACATAACCCGTGCCATATCACCAAGGATTCTATTCTTTCTCTCCACAACACCATTTTGTTGAGGAGTTCGAGGGCAAGCAAAATTATGACCAAAACCATTCTTTTCACAAAATCTTTTAAAATTGGCATTGTCAAATTCTCCTCCATGATCACTTCTAATCTCGTTAATAGAAAATCGTTTATCATTTTGAACACGTTTACAAAATGTAACAAATTCACGAAAAGTATCACTTTTACAAGCAAGAAAAATGACCTAAGTAAATCTCAAAAAATCATCAACAAAAACAAAAGCATAAAGTTTGCCTCCAAGACTAGCTACTCTACTAGGACCAAATAAATCCATATGAATAAGTTGAAGTGGTCTAGTGGTACTCACAGAGTTGATGGATTTGAAGGATGACTTGGTCAACTTACTTTTCTCATATTCTTCACACACTATATCCTTTTTGAAGGGGATACTTGGAAGTCCTCATAGAAGCTTCTTGGTTGCAAGACGAGAAATGGTATCCATGTTGGCGTGTCCGAGCCTCATGTGCCAAAGCCAACTTTCGTCGTTCTTTGCAACTAAACACCTGTCATTGTTAGTACCTTCGACAAGATATAGAACATAGATGTTGTTTTATCTAATGCCTTCATATACTGTAGATCCACTAGAGCTATCGGTAATGAAGCATTTGAGTTTAACAAACTTAGTATTTTAACCATTATCCGTAAGATGACTAATACTAAGAAGATTATGTTTGAGATTTGTAACAAGACAAACATTCTTAATACAAGGATAAGATGGAGAACCGATATTACCATTTCCTATGATATGGCCTTTTAGATTGTTACCGAAAGATACATGTCCTTCCTTCTTCATCGATAGCATTGTAAAAAGTGAAGCATCATGTTTGCCATGAAATATAAAAGAACAGAACAATTATCGGAGGACCGAATTTTTACTTCATGTTACAAACTCGCTTGTACAAAGAAAGCCTAGGGACGAAAACCTAGGTACAACAGTCTAAGTACAATTGTTTATTTTAGATTCTGGGGGGTGACGATAGAGGCTCGGGAAGGCGACGGCAGCCCTGCCTTACTCCTTGGACGATCGGTATGCAGCCTTGGCTCCTTGTGAAAAGATGGTTGGCATTGACGAAGAAATGCTCTTCTTGCTCCTCTGTTGCTCTTCTGGCTTCTCTCTCTCTCTGTGTATTCTTTTCTCTGACTATTGGGGAGTCTCTCTGTATATACGTATTTTTTTCTCTGAAATCGTCTCTCTTACAAGGGAATGGCACCTTGCTATTTATAATAGTGGGATGTGATCATTAGGGTTGCCAATGATTAGCTCTTGGAGATGGCGACGGCTTGGAGATTGGTCCATCTTGGCCATTCGTTTTAATTATGATGAATCTGGGCCATTAGGTATAGATTACACCAAATCCCATGAGCAATTAATGCTGATTAGAATAAATCTTCCTTATACTGATCTTCTGATATCTGCGAATAAATCAGATCTATTGTTCTGCTACGTGTCCACGTTTATTGGGATTTGACCCAATCTTTAATGGCAGCACATCTGAGGAATTAATCGGCTTAGGACACGTGTCCTAGGAGCTGCTGGGGGGATCTGGACCGCATGACTAGTGAGCCGCATATGAATGTTGAGCCGCATATGGTTAAGCCCACGTGTCAGAGCTGCATGGGCAGTGGCCCTAACCATAGAGGAGTAATCCTTGTGGGCCGTATAGGTATATATCCGCCTGGGCCGCATGGACATGATCTTCTTGAACCGCATGATAAGTCCTCGCTCGAGCCGCATGAGACTTTTATGGCCTGAGCCGCATAGGATGGATTCACTTTGAGCCGCATGGGAAATCCTTTGCTCGAGCCGCATGAGGCTTCTATGGCCTGAACCACATAGGATTTATTCTGAGCCGCATGAGAAGCGAGCCGCATCCGAATGCCCACGTGGCAAGGCCACGTGGCATTTTTGTGGCTCTCAGGGGTTTTGTGTCAGAGATTTCTTTCCTCTTCCCTAGAGATTCATCATTATGGCAGAGCCATAATTACCTGCTTTGGTGTCAGGGCTGTCAACTTTTCAGAGGGGTCAGCCGTCAAAGCAATTAATGCAGCATGGGTGCAGGAAAGCACTATCAGGCCACGTGTCCTCTGAGCCACATGGAATGCCCAGGGCCGTATAGCCCCTTATGCCGCATGATTCCATGAGCCGCATGTATTTTCTGAGCCGCATGGATCTTTCCTGGCCGCATGAGTTATTTTTTTTAGTATTTTCCATGCTTCTATAGGACCCCCTTCAAAGTTTTCAATTTGTAAAATTGAAATACTTTGAATAAGAAGCATGGCCGGGTTCCTCTAGCCGCATATAGAATTCTGACCGCATAGAAGTTCCGGCCGCATGAATTATTCAGCCGCATAAGTGACTTAGTCGCAGGAGACTATTCAGCCGCATAGCTTCTTGCCACGTCGTTATTTGCCATGTATGGCAATCTTTAGCACTTAAATATTGTTGATCTTCTTAGAGGCCACTTTTTGGTGCGGGATCCGAGGAGCTTGGCCTTCATTTTCGGCGGCTTCTTTTGATAACCGAAGAGTCGGTCTACGTGTATGTACGGGAATCGAAACGCTCCGTCTTTGTTTTATAAATACGGGTGACTTTAGCCAGAGGGACTTCTTTACCTTCTCTTTCGTTCACTTTTTCTCTTGCCTTCTCTTTCTGATCTTCCTTGTCTTCTCACCGAAGCAATGGCTCCTAAGTCTTCTAAAGTTATTTCTGCTGCCGCGAAGGGCAAGAGGGTGACGTCCTCGTCAGCCGTCGAGCGTGAAGCACCCGAAATGCCCTCTGACGTTCGTCCAGCTTTTAAAGGTAAGGATTGCATTTGGATCTTGAGTACCTATGGCTCTGTTGCATATCTATGCACAAGCCTCCTCCCAAATTGATGGCAGAGCCGTATAAGCTGTATGGGCCGCATGACTTTCTCATGCCCGAACCGCATGGACAATACCCCATGTTTGAACCGTAGAAGAAGGATTTGAACACATAAAGTCTCCTCTGAACGGAGCCACATATATTTTTCTAGCAGGCCGAACCGCATAGCGTTTTGTGCCGCATGAGTTCTTCTGTTAGAACTGTGTATATTCGTCCAATCCGCATAAGCTATCGAGTTAGAGTCATATGGAACTCCCATCTGATTTGGGCCGCATGAGACTGTATTGGCTCGAACCGCATAGGCTTCCTCGCCACTATATTTCTTGGGACCCAACTGGACTGGGGCCGCATAAGACATTATTGACTTGAACCGCATAGGCTGGCGAGAGCTTCTTTTTTTTGTTTTTTTGTTTTAGCCATCTTTTAATCTTGTTTCTCCTTTCTCCTCTTTTTTTTCCAGTGAACCTCCCAACCAACCCAGCAGGAGAGCTCCTTGTGGGTCCAGCTCAGCGTGCCGCAAATGTGCAACTTGACAAGTTAATCCGTCGTATAGAGGGTCAGCTACCTGCCAATGAGCCTAAGGAGAGAGTAGCTGCTATTAATAAACAACCTTTCCGCTTTCTTTGTTCAATGATGAATTCGAAGAAGTTGGATGGAAAATTTCTGAAACCGGCTTTCCTCTTTGGGGATGCCTTTTTCATAAAGAACTCCAGATTGCTGGATGTCTCGGAGCACTGGGATTTTTCTGTAGACGGGGTAGAGATTCATATCCCTGAGATGGAGCGGCATTATCCTCTCTCCTGGTTTAACATGGTCCCGCGGGGCAGGACTATGGTGGGTTCCCTGACTCCCATCCAACAGGAAATATTTGTGAGCAAAATTCACTACAACAGACGTACGGGTTTAGTATGTGCGGGCAAGGAATCTATGAGTCGGACTGTGATGGGGCTGCTCCCGGGCACTTTTGTAAACACAACTGGACCTAATTTTACCTTCACCCTAGCTGATACATTTCTGAATCAGCTCGCTCACAAGGGGTCTTATCCCATAGGCAGGTTGTCGCTGCTAAATTGGATCAACCCCATTCCCACATGGACTAATCTTACCTCATGGATTTTGAGGCAGTATGGGGACTTTCTTCAGGAAATTGATCTCTACTATGCCATCAGGGGTACCTGCTACGGGTTGCCCATTAACAAGCCCTTATTTATGGCTCTATTGGAGCTGTATAATCGGCATACAGGAACTTTCTTTGCCTCCGGAGGGGAACTGGGGCTTGCTCTTCATGAAATGAACACTGTGTCTAGATTGCCGTGGAGAGGTAAAGCTTTTGAAGTGTATACACCAACAAACAAAGAACTCGAAGCACTGGACCGACAGTTTCCTGGTTTCGTTGCCGTGTACCAAGAACTGTTGTGTCATCACAGCGCCTGCCATCAGATGGCTATCAAGAAAGTAAATAGTTTAGAAGGGAACGCTCCTCATACCAAGGCCTAGATTTTGTATCTTTTTAAGTTGCGTCCTTCTGGTCAAGTTTCGTCTCGAACTCCTCGAACCCCGGAGGAGGTGGAGGATATGAAGTCGAAGGTCAAGAAGTCGAAGTCTACCCGTGACCGGTTTGGGAGTAGCACTGACTCCCTCAGTTATTTCCACTATGGTACCCGGGAGATGTCTGATAAAGCTATCTTGGCCGGGTTCTTGATGGTATGGCTACGTAACTGTGTAGTCTCGGGCGGCACAGGTTCTATAGAAAGGATCAGCCGCCATTTCATTCTTTCTGCTGTAAAATTGGTCTTCAAGGTAAGACTGGCGCTCCTCCCGGCCATGGTGTGTAGCATACACCACGGCCTTCGTGTCTTTTCATCCAAAGTCATTGCTCACGATGTGTCGATGGACTTTGAACGAATAGAGCTACCATACCACTACCTTATAGGGTGGTTATTGATGCACTATCGGTCGTTGATGAGGCCGGGACCTGATGAAAACATTTCTGTTGATGACGCCTTTCTTTTTCGGTATCGTAATCAGGCTTGGGAATATGATACCATGCCGGCCTGCCGGAGGGTGTTGGCAAGAGTTGATGGGCCCAAATTCTTCGTATCTCTCCCTGAGTTCACCCTCGGCGAAATGAGGAGGGTATATGTTGACGGCGTTGATCCCCCCCAACTTTTATCTGAGAAGATGCTTCTTTGGTTACGCAACATCCTTTCCGCGCACTTGGTGTATCGCTACCGGAATAGAGTATACCTGGAGCCTTATCTGTCCAGTAGATTTTCCTGTCAATTCTGGTATAGCCAATTGTTCCTGGATCGCCCTAGCGCTTGTTTGAGCTTCGAGGGCAGTGTGCTCGATGGTGCCCGGGCTTGGCATTATTATAATGCGACCCATACCCGAGCCAGCTTCTCACTCCCTGATGCCAAGGTGGAGGGTGATATCTTGTATATAGCGGCGCTTTATCATGTTGCGGTGAGCAAACCCCCTGTTAGTTTTGATATGAATAATAGCTTCATCACCAGCACCGGTTTGGCTGAGAAGCCAGAAGGGTCCAAGAAGAGGAAGAGGGGGGCGAACAGGGTTCCTGTACCGGACTCAGAGTCCACTAGGGCGGATGAGGAAGACGACGAACAGGATACTGATGACTCATCTCATTCTTCGGGCGAGGAGGTTGGGAGTCAACCCCCTGTCGTACAGGTGGAAGGGGCCGTGGGTCAATCGTCTAGTTTGTCTGACGAGGTGGTGGAGGATCAACCGTCTGCAATACCCGGCACTTCGCGTAAGCGAAGCAGGCGCGTGACTACCGCAGATGACCGAACCCACTCCACGAAGCATGCTGCGGTAAGACGTCGCAGGCTACTTCTTGATGATGTGGATGATGTTCCTGAGGTGATTTGGGCTTCAGTTGTTTTCTTTCTTCTTCTTCTATGTTATGGCTTAATCATTTGTTTCTTTTGCTCTTTTATAGGCGTCGGGTGACCTCGCCCCTCAGGACCCGACTACCGAGGCCGACCCGGTCCTATCTCATTTAGTCAGTGGCGTGTGTATCGCTATCATTGCCGCTGGGGTGCTTCCAGTTGCGATCGAAGATTCCCATCGTGCTGGAACCTCAACCCAGGGGGATGGGGGCTTTACTGCGCCCGTCCCTGAGACGTCTGAACCCTAACATGATGACTCTGCGGGTAGGGAAACTACGCCGGCTGTGAACGAGCCGTCGTCTCCGCGCTCTTCCCCTGGTAATACAGATCGAACCATAGCTCGTGAATAAGCCTATATGTTCTTGTCATTTTTTTTCTTTCAGATTATGTCGACTAATGGTTGATTTGGATGTTCAGATCTCAACCCTTCGTTGCCAGTGATTGATGTTGCTAGATCGCACCCTACCGGAGAGGGCCTAACAGAGCCTCTCTGTGTCGAGGGGCCCTTGTCTGGGTCGAGCTCGGGGTCCCGGGTAGCAGTACAACCGGAACAAGAGGCGATGCCTCCTGTGTCATCCTCTGCGAATGTAGTTCCGGGGGTCAACCTTTCCTCCCTGCCGAGCATCCAGGCTCTTCGGGCGGCGGAAGAGGAGTTAGCCGCCATCCAAGCATCCTTCCGTACGGAATTTGCTTCCTTGGTGGCGGGTGCAGTAACTTCTGAAGCTGCTCCTCTGGTACCGTCTGCCACTCTCCCTCTGACGCCGTCCTCTACGGAGGTCTTGGATGACGCGTTACAGGATGTGGTTGCCAGCTTCCATCGTCATTTAAAGAGAAGGGTCGAGGCAGCAGTGGAAAGGGGGACTCCCTTTACTCTGGCCCGTTGATGCGCCGGAGGCCAGATTGCCATCCTTAAGACACTCCCTGGAGGAGGGGAATTGGCTGCGCTTTTGGAGTCGAAGCTATTAGAGGCTGATCTCTCGTGGCCCAGTTTTGCTTGTTGCAACAGACTGATTTACCTGCGGCCATAAATCAAGAGCACAACTTTCTCGTTACTGCGGTGGAGAAGGTGATGGCTGCCCGGGAATCGCTTAAACCGGCTATATTGAAGGACCGCCGGGATCTGACTCGATTGCATGACCAGTGGAGCCGTCGGACGGAAGTTTGCTCAACTCGGGAAGTGGATGCTTCCCGCGGGGTAGCCGATACCCGGGAATATATCCTTGAACTCCAGAGAAAACTGGCTTTCCTGGAGTCAGAGCTTGAGACTGCTCATTTTGAGAAAGAAACTGCTATCCAGGAGGCTGATAAGTACAGTAGGCCTTCCGCTAATCTAGAGCTTGCCCTCAAGAAAATGGAGGATAACTGGCAGGCATATACTCTTCTGAATGACGCGGAGCAGTTATCCCGAGAAGCCGAGCGTCGAGCTAAGCAGAGGCTTGATAGGGGGACTACCTTGGTGAAAAATCGTCTCTTGGAGTTGTGCAATGCAGAACTATAATCGGATTTTTTCTCCTCTTGTTTTGTTTTTATTTTCTTTCTTTCTGAAGGGGACATGATCTCAAAACATGTAATGCTTTTTTCTTCCTTCAAATAAAGAGTACTTTCAATTCTACCCTTCATTTGTATTGCTTGCTGTGCCTGTGATATTATGGTGATGTTTTCCCTCGTATAGGAGATATATTTGTGGACCTGTTACCCATGGCGTACCTTGGTTTTAGGCAGAGGTAACAAGTTTTGATCAGGGTACCAGAAGCAGCCATAGCGAAGTGGTCATGGGTGCTCTTGGTATTGAGAAAAAGGAATGCCGTAGAGCAGCTGGGCTCCTGGGGCCTGATGAGGTGATAGATTTGTGCTGAGAAATTTAGCTGAGGATATTTGTGGGCCTATTATCCTTGGCGTACCCTGGTTTAGGGCACAAATAATAGGATGAAGGGGAACCGACATACTTGCTCAGAGGTGACGAAGACATGGCAAGTGGGAAGGTTTTCTAAACGTAGAGTCTTCCTACTCAGAGGTAATGAGAACATGGCAGGAGTGAACTCGACGGAGGATATTGATGGTCAACGGAGGACATTTGTGGACCTATTACCCTTGGCGTACTCCGGTTGTGGGTACAGATAATAGGTCGAAAGGGGGTCATCATACTTACTCAGAGGTAATAAGGACATGGCAAGTATGAAAGTTTCTTCGACGGAGCCTTCCCATTCAGAGGTAATGAGGACATGACAGGAGTGGGCTCAATGAAGGAGGGCACATAGAACAACTCAGAGGTAATGAGGACATGGAAGTTCTACGTAGGGGGTGATTTGTTTTTGGCGAAAGTGGAACGGCTCAGAGGTAATGAGGACATGGCCGTCTTGGAAGTTTGTGGACCCGTTACCTTTGTTGTGCATTAGGAGTGCAGGTATTAGATCATGGGGAAGGATCTCTTGTAGGAAGAAAGTTCAGCGGTACGGTTATACATAACTTTCTTTCAAAAGAGTGACCAGGGTGTAAGTTCAGGGGTACCGATGGGTACATAACTCGACAATCCATGAATGTTGGAATCAAAGTGTAAGTTCAGAGGTACCAGCAGGTACATGACTTGGAAATTTGGGATATCTTTGTGGAAAAAGGGCATGAGTTCAGCGGTACACGCGTGTACATGACTCGAAAATCTGGAATATTATGGGTGCGAGCTCAGCGGTACCAGCGGGTACGTGACTCGGAAATCTGGAGAATGGTGAGTGTGAGTTCAGCGGTACCAGCGGGTACGTGACTCGAGAATCTGGAAAACTATGCGGGTGAGTTCAGTGGTATCAGCGGATACATGACTCAATAATCTGGAAATTTATGGAGTGAGTTCAGTGGTACCAGCGGGTACGTGACTCGATAATCTGGAAAATTATGGTGGTGAGTTCAGAGGCACCAGTGGGTACGTGACTTGATAATCTGGGATGTTGTTTAGACATAGTATTTCTTCAGAAACTTACCGTTGAGGGCAACATAAGCAAGTCTCTGTTCTGCTTGGCGAGGCGGTAAGCACCGTTGGAGAAAACTGTCTCTATGATAAATGGGCCTTTCCATTTTGGCTGGAACTTGCCGACGGTCTTGTGAGTCATGACCATCGGCCTCCGGACTGCCAGAACAAGATCATCCACTTGGAAAGTTCTGATTTTGACCTTCTTGTTGAAGGCTCCTGAGATGCGTGCTTGGTATAGCTCGATCCTTTGCTGAGCTAGGAGGCGCTTTTCATCTAAGGCCTCTAACTCTTACAGTCGACGTCGGTAGTTATCATCCGTTGTCAATTAATAAGTGAGGGCGACACGGAGTGAGGGTATTTGAGTCTCTAATGGGAGAACTGCCTCACTCCCGTACACTAGGGAGAATGGCGTATTCCCGGTGGCTGTTCGAATTGTGGTACAATAAGCCCATAAGCATTCGCCGAGCTTCTCGTTCCAGTCATGCTTGTTGGAGGAGACGAACTTCTTGAGGAGTTTGATGATCGTTTTGTTGAATGCCTCTGCTAACCCGTTTGCTGCCGGGTTGTACGGCGTGGAAGCGATATTCTGAATACGGTGTTTATCGCAAAACCGATAGAATGCGTGGCTTGCAAACTGCGGACCATTATCATGGATGATCCTTCGGGGCAGTCCAAAGCGGTAGATGACGTGATGCTTAAGGAAGCTGATCACGTTTGAGGTCTTGACTTCTGCGAGTGGGACAGCTTCCGCCCATTTGGAGAAGTAATCAGTGATCGCAAGTATGAAGCGATGTCCTCGGGAGGAATGTGGGGTGATTGGACCAATGATATCCATTCCCCATGCTTCGAATGGCCAGGACGCCACTGTCGAATGTAGAAATTCGGATGGTTGGTGAATGAAGTCCGCGTGGATTTGGCAAGCTTTGCACTTTCTAGCATAATCGATCGTATCTGCCACCATCGTGGGCCAATAGTAGCCCATTCGGCGAAGACGATCTTGTAGTTTTGGGCCGGGCTGGTGGGCCCCGCAGACACCTTCATGAGCTTCTCGTACTGCTTCTTTGGCTTCTGCGTTTGACAGACACCGAAGTAATAATCCGTCGTAAGAGCGGCGATACAGCATCTTCGTCTCTGTATCGTAGAAGAATCTGAGAGAATGCCTTCTGATGGAGGTGGCTTCCTTTGGGTTCTCGGGCAGGATGTCGTAAACGACGAAGTCGATGAATGGTTGTCTCCAATCTGGGGCGTCATCGATCGTCTGTGCGAAATAACTCGCCACGAATTGCACATTGTTTTTGGGACAGACCAGTTCATGGCCTATCACTTCCACTGATTGTCGATCACAATTCGGAACTGCTAGGGAAGCGGCAAGACCAACTAGGGCATCGGCTTCAATATTTCGGAATCTGGGGACGTGCTCGATGAAGAACCCCTCAAATGACGAGATAATATTGATCGCTATTTGGTGATAAGGGATCATGTCTTCGTGGCGGACCTCGTACGAACCCCGGATCTGATTGACGATTAGTTGGGAATCGCCGTATGCTTCAAGGTATTCTACCCCCAGCTCTCTTACAAGTTGGAGGCCAATGACCAGAGCGTTGTACTCAGCCACATTGTTAGAGCAGGGTTTCGTGAGGGAATAGGCGCGGTTGATCACCAATCCAGAAGGGGAGACTAGCACTACCCCGACTCCGACGACTATATTGCCTTTAGGTTCGGTCCTTGAAGCACCGTTGTCACGACCCGCACCCTAGAATAAGGGCACGTGACGTGGGTACGTCCAGCCTACGTCGCAGTATCGGCGGTAGAACGCTGTCCTAGGTCATAACATCTAACAGATAAGGGTAATATACAGTTATACTCCCCGAATGGGGGTGACATAACACAATATAACTCAACCACATCTAGGATAGAACATGAATGAGATAGAAAGATAAAGATAGATAACAACCAGGAATGTAACATCACCAAGATATAAATCCAGAAAGCTAAGTGACTAAAATAAATACATCTCAGAATATCTCAAGTCTAAAACAGTAATCCAAAAATAGTAAGGCAATCCTAAACTAAGGGAAGTAACATCAACTGCCAGCAGGTCCAAGTCATTAGTGATGTCTAATGCTGTACCAAGATGGATAGACTCCAGAGCCTCATCATTTACTGTAAAATTTTCAACAGGTCCAGTCAGGACGGGAGCGAGTACAGTACATCTCAACAAAATTATAACCGGTTAGGAAATATAAACATGCTACAGAGTAAGATACAGGATCTGAAGAATAATATGATAAAAGAGAGAGACTGTAAGTAAATAGCTACAATATATAGAGAACTAACAGTGCTAGTGATTCAGAGCACAAGATGGTTATGTAGACGGCACGATGTTATACACGAGTAATCTACAGAGGTTTGTACACGAGTAATCTACTGGATTGAATACATAACCACTTCTACTCCCCCGCCCCAATCAATACACAAGGATCCAGCTACGTTATGTTATTGTACACGAAGGTCATGTGAAAATATGATTATACACGATTCACACGTTTTGTACACGAATATAACAAATACAAGGAGTACACGATGTTCCCGATAAAGTACACAAACACGAATACCCGATGTATCCGCTAAGGGGATAACATCGCACAACCAGATCCATATAGTACTAATTCGTGTTTCCAACGTGTCAGCATCATATAAAGTAATCTAAAGCAGGAATATAATCCTAAACAAGATATGAAATGATCAGAGAATGTATTCGCCTGCTAACTGAAAGTCCGAGATAAAAATACTGTCCGAGGAGTGGTGTCTGGCTCCTATTAGAACAGCACAAGTCACAACAAGTCCAGAATGGTAAATAATATGCACTACAATGCGTTCTACATGAATCTAGGTCAATCTAGGCCAAAGTCAACTCTTGGTCAACTCTGGTCAACTCTGGTCGACCTTAAGGTCAAACCTAGTCAATTGTCAATTCTAGGTCTCACCAAACCATTCTAGGTTCTAACAAGTCTACTCTAGGTTATACTATGGCTAAAAGCCTATTAGGAAACATCTATCCCATACTCTATAACATCATAACACAACATTATTATCTACACTACATTAGCCCTATGACATTCCATAGTCTATGACCCATATCACAACATTACACATATATATACCATACACTATATCATGGTATCCCATACACTATATATATATCTAAAATATATACACAATCATATATAAGGAAAATATATATAACAACTCAAAATATGAATAAATAAACATATGGAAAGAGAGGGAACAACCTCTAGTGTATGTGTACCATAACAAGAGGGTGTGTGTCAAGCTAGAGAGGACATGTGTGTGTGAGTGGATGTGAGGGCTAAAATCTGTGAGTGAAAAGTGGTGTAATGAAACTGTGATAGGAGGAAAACAGTGAACTAGAACCCCATCCCAACAGTCCCAAATAAAATGCATTCTCAGGATAGAACAAACTGGTACACCATTCCAAACAGTTAACAGTCTAAATAATAGGGTCTATGCTATTCCTAGGTTTTTGAGGAAGAAGAAAACAGTTATATAAGTAAAGACTTCTCAGGTTTTGAAGAATATCCAATTCCAGGTTTCACATTAAATCCAAATCATTTCAAACTCTCTTTCACAAAAACCATATAAAGGACAGTCCTATATGATGTAAATTCAGATTTTGAATGACAGGAACATCCCATCTCAGGTTTTTGTAGGAACCACATTGCATAAATGAAGAGAATTCAGTTTACAGTTAATATAAAAGAAAGGAAATCACTTCAAGTGAAACATAACAGTCATTTAAGCCACTATAGTTCAAAAGAACCATTCTTAGGTTTGTATTAACTGGAGTAACCAATCTCAGGTTTTGTGTTCATTCCATTTCAGGTTTTATGACTAATCTCAGGTTCACAGTGAACCACATAAATCTCAGTTAACAATATCATTATCAGTCAAACCAAAGGAAAAAGACAACCAACAATTTGAATCACAGGCTAACAACAAGGAATCTCAGGTAATAACCAAATGAAAGGATTTAACAATAGCTTAGAAGACTGATATGGTTAACTAACATAGGTAAACTAACATTTATTAGGAATGAACATAACTTCCTCATTCAATTTCAGGCAAAAGTGTTCTCAAGTTACATAAAAAAAAACCGAAAACTAAACCTATCTCAGGTTCGCTAACTCCCAACAGTTCAAACAATTTAGACATAACCCAGTTCAGTCCCCTCATTTAAATATCAGTGATTGAACTCAAACACATCAACAAACCCCAAATTTAGTTCAAGAAACAATTCATCATGATGTCCAACAATTGTCCAGGTTAAAATACATTAGGGAACACAATTATCAGTTCACCAAGAGTCACAAAATAGTTACAATAACTCAGTCCAGTCCTTCTCTAAAAATCTCAGATTTTTGCCTTAAATCTCATGAAACTCGACCCAAATTCCTCATACAATTAGATATCATGTAGGTACACATATTAGGCTTTACTAACATGTAACTAACAGTGAAAAAAAAAGGAAATCAATTTAATAGCATATGAACTCACACTATGTAAATCCTATTCTCAGGATTTGAAACTAATCACAGGTTTTAACAATTTCGAAATAAACTCTAACCATAATAAAAAAAATTCAATACATAACCAAAAGCCTAAAATTGAAAGAAATAACTTAGTTAATATAAATTGTAACATGTAGGGATCCTAATTAGTGAAAACATAACCTTACACAGGGAATTAAAATGGTCTGAATTCTACTGGAACTAGGTATCAGACTATGTATCAGACTTTGCATTGTTCGACCCAAAATTCAAGCCAAACACAAACTAAAACCTAAACAATTATGTAACATAGTATAACAGGGATTAAACATCTCATTTAGGATTCATTCAATCATTAAAACCTAGTTTAGAAATATTTAAAATTGATTAAACAACAGGAAATACACACAGCACACGCACGTACACACAGCTGCCCAGTGCACACGAAATAACGTGTCCGACACGACACGAGGACTCATGAAACTTTGCGAGCCTCGTGTCAGACAGTGCCCCTATCCCTATACTAAATTTCTCGTGTCCACGTGGAGAAACGAGCGCGCAGTAGCCCCCGAGCAGCAGGGCACGCACTGTGCCCGCGCGCTGGCACCCGCACTCTCGTGTCCCGTGTTCCCCACGACTCGACACGACACGAATAATAGCACACAACACAAGGAATCCCTAGACAACACCTAGGGCTAGCTTCCTATTCAAATGGATTTCAAAATCTCACACGAAATGCCCATTGGGGCATTTCATCAAACACTCAGTGATACACACTGATACGTGTCCAGAATGGACACGAAACGACACGAAAACTTGGCAAACCCTATTCCTATAGTTAGGCTAGGGTTAGGACATTCCTAAAATGATTTTTGACAGAATTTAAAGGCATTAAATAGGATTATACCTATAGGTGTTCAAACCCCCAAAAAGCTCCAAAGAGAAGGATCTCTCAAACCACCAAAAGCTCTCCAAATTGTTTGCTTCCTGTCAAAACTTATATCCAACAGCAAGAACACAATATTTAGAGCCTATTGGAATTTGTTTGAAGGAAAAAGGACTTGAAATGAATTTAATAGGAATTTATGAAGATGGAACTTACCTCTTTCTAAAAACTTGATAAACCCTAAGAGAGAGGCTAGCCCTAATCCCTAGGAGAGTATTTATATAAGGGGGGGCTGTCATGTGGCTGTCAATAGGGCCTTAGGGCTAGATTTTGGCTAGTTGGTTGAGTCCTAATTGGTTTAAGTCATGATTATGACTTGTGACTTCACAAGCCATTCTTAGACTAAACTAATTCCTAATTTCACCAAATTAATCCCAATGAGTTCATCCTCATGAACTTAAGTCAACCTAGGTTCTCAAATCCTAATCTCTTAGTCAAGACCTAGGTTAGCCACAAGGTTAGTCTACAAGGTCAACTTAAGTCAAAGTCTCTAAAACACCAAAAACAAATATTCTAAAAATTACTCAAAAATCACAATAATTATAAATAATAATAATAATTCAATTTAAATTCTAAAATTTTAAAAATGACCATAATACCCTCATTTGGAAAACTGGGTGTTACAATCCTACCCACCTTAGAAAAATTTTGTCCTCAAAATTAAAATGATCGTACCCCTCCTAGGTCAAACCCCCACAAACAAAGTCTCAGAAAACTATTTAAATCATCCAGTTGGAAAATATAACCTATGGGGTTATGGCATGTAATATCAGTTTGGGGTCTCATCTAGTTACACCAACATGCTACAGTACTGGGTAATCACAAGGTATCAAAACATACAACAATATGGTAGAGAGTATCAATTTTCAAGACTGGCCAAGCTATAGGTCAAGGACTCACCTCCAACTAGGTCTGATGGCTGGGACTCCCTCCCGAAGGCGGAGTCCTGGCTGGGATAAGTGCAGCAGGACAGTCTCGCAGCCTGTGTGCAGCTGACCCACACAACAGGCACACTCCTCTTCTCTTCCTACAGATGCCCCACACATGTCCAGGCTTTTTACAGAAGGTGCATGTAGGCACCTTCTCAGCTGGCCTCTGCTCAACAGAAGTCTGGACTGGGTTACCTGGTCTAGGCTGATAGTCTGGGTGCTCACGGGGCTCTGGGCATACACTGCTCCTCGGCCTCTTAGAACTAGGCTCCCCTCCTGAATGTACCAAATCCTACAGCAGTTGGATCCCACGACCCTGCTCCTTCAGGATCTCAGTCTGAACTCTCTGTGTCTCCAACACATCCCGGAGAAGTCTGGATATCTGAGCTCCATCAGGAAACAAACCTGCCGAGGGTATGGTATGGGGTACTGCTCCTGGAGGCAGAGGAGGAGACGGGGAAGGACTCTTGGTCTCAGATGAGACTGCCACTCTCTCCTGAGTAACAGGTGGTGGAAAACTCTCTGGTAAGGATGCTGACACCTCCTCGATGGCGGAAGGTGCCACTACCCTTGGGTCAGCCTGAGGGGTCACTACCTCCTGAGCAATAGGAGGTGGAAGCACACTGTCAGTAGCTGTAGCTGCTCTCAGGCGACAGGCTCGGGTCATGGGTACCATACTGGAAAGGACAAAACACAACAATCATTAAGGCTGTACAGCAGTCTACCATCCTATCTGTAAAACTGGTATTTATCAAGAAAATAAAATAAGACAACTACCAATCATCTATAAAGGGTACTATTTAAGAAAAATCAAAACCAAAAGTTTAAGGAACGAAAGTCAATAGCATTGAATTCAATCACAATCTAATATATATAGAAGAGAGAGTGTTAGAGGAAAGCTAACATTAAGCAAGGGTCATATGGTTTGTGGCATATACATGAAGGTGTTATAGGAGGATTTGGGTCTCAACTATAGCTATCAAGTTACACTATTCATGGCATATTAGTTAAGCAATCTACAAGGCACAAGCTATTACTCCTAGCATGTATGGCTAACCGTGTATATATGTATATCTATATGGCTACATGAACATAACATAGAGATGAAGGGTTAGGTTTTCATGGCAGTTGTGAACATTAGTGTAGAGTGTTAAGTGTACATGGGTTAAAACTTGAAATAAAGGGGTTCAATCATTCAGTTTAGCTCATCATTACATATTAGATCTGAAATTGAACTACACATATTGAAGCAGTGTAAAAATGTCAACATGAATTCAGTTTTCAAAATTTTGGAGAATTCGAACATCAAAACCAACTCAATGTTTACCACAACCACAACCTAACATGTAAGAGTATGAACTAACATTATATACCTGCACACAACCATGTATACGGCTCAAAACATTACAATTTAAAACTGCAATTTGAACTAAACTTTAGAATCCAAGGTTAAGGGTTTACTATGTACACAGTCTCAGATTTGACAATTCAACACAAAACTCAACCAAAATTTTTGAAATAAAGCCCTGTATATAACATATATGTGTAGTGATGTAAGCAAACTAATAACACGAAATTTAAATTTAAATTACGAATTTAATATGGAGAAACATAGAACTAGTCACTGATACTGCACTATATTGGAATACTAGGATTTTGAGAACTTAACATTAATCATATTAACATGCATTTAGATGGGTTGGTAAACAAGTGTAGTATGCATACGTGTCAGGCAAGTATCTGTGTCCACTATATATATTAGGGTAATACCAGAATCAATGGTAAGAAGAAAATAATGATAAAATCTGTTCTGCCTATCTGTTTAAAAGAAGAAAATATTTTGAAACCAGAGTTACAACATCAATCTAAGTTAAGGTCTAGCAGAAACACCAATTCATTGTATTAGGAAGAATTTATTGCAAGAAGTTACACAAGGTTATAGTAACAGCTAGGCTACTCCTACTCATACTCCTACTCCTAAGTTATTTGATGATGGGGGTACAATTTATACAACAGAATGGTACGATAGAGATGATATGTTTAAAACCTTCTCAAGATACAATCTGATAATCATATGCGTCTGTCCAAAATCATGTTACACAGAGTCCTCGCCATGCCAGTAAGCAAGGCTGTGAATAACGATAGATTCCATAACTAGGGTATGCACCTCTACAATCATGTCGTCTGGAAATCTCGCTATGCCGACTAGTATAGCTGCGAGAAATTCCAAATCTCATAACCAAGATACGTACATTCGAAGCCAGGTCTCCATGTTTCCGCCACGCCAGCAAATATGGCTGCGATAAACTACAGGTTCCATAATCATATAGACGTTTTACCATCCCTGTATTCTCGTCAATATATGTTATCAGAAAGTATCGTAACTCAGGCTATAAAATTTATCTCGATAGAAAAATCAAAATCAACAACGATTCATCAAATCAAATTCAATAATCAAGGAGTGAGAGCGAACAAACAAGGGGAAGGATTTCAAACTGAAGTTTAAATAAGATTCTCAAGGGTCGTCCCAGGAATCTTTCAAGGAATCCTAACTGTGATTGAGTACCCTTAAAATATATCCTAATCCTACTGCAGGCTGTAGTGATACTCTAGTTCGAATACCACTACATAAACTCGACCTGCATGGGCCACCACTAAAAATGTGTCAGGACCCGCACCCTAGAATAAGGGCACGTGACGTAGGTACGTCCAGCCTACGCCTCAGTATCGGCGGTAGAACGCTGTCCTAGGTCATAACATCTAACAGATAAGGGTAATATACAGTTATACTCCCCGAATGGGGGTGACATAACACAATATAACTCAACCACATCTAGGATAGAACAGAAATGAGATAGAAAGATAAAGATAGATAACAACCAGGAATGTAATATCACCAAGATACAAATCCAGAAAGCTAAGTGACTAAAATAAATACATCTCAGAATATCTCAAGTCTAAAACAGTAATCCCAAAATAGTAAGGCAATCCTAAACTAATGGAAGTAACATCAACTGCCAGCAGGTCCAAGTCACTAGTGATGTCTAATGCTGCACCAAGAGGGATAGACACCAGAGCCTCATCATTCACTGTAAATTTTTAACAGGTCCAGTCAGGACGGGAGCGAGTACAGTACATCTCAACAAAATCATAACCGGTTAGGAAATATAAACATGCTACAGAGTAAGATACAGGATCTGAAGAATAATATGATAAAAGAGAGAGACTGTAAGTAAATAGCTATAATATATAGAGAACTAACAGTGCTAGTGATTCAGAGCACAAGATGGTTATGTAGACAGCACGATGTTATAAACGAGTAATCTACAGAGGTTTGTACACGAGTAATCTACAGGATTGAATACATAACCACTTCTACTCCCCCGCCCCAATCAATACACAAGGATCCAGCTACGTTATGTTATTGTACACGAAGGTCATGTGAAAACATGATTATACACGATTCACACGTTTTGTACACGAATGTAACAAATACAAGAAGTACACGATGTTCCCGATAAAGTACACGAATACGAATATCCGATGTATCCGCTAAGGGGATAACATCGCACAACCAGATCCATATAGTACTAATCCGTGTTTCCAACGTGTCAGCATCATGTAAAGTAATCTAAAGCAGGAATATAATCCTAAACAAGATATGAAATGATCAGAGAATGTACTCGCCTGCTAACTGAAAGTCCGAGATGAAAATACTGTCCGAGGAGTGGTGTCTGGCTCCTATTAGAACAGCACAAGTCATAACAAGTCCAGAATGGTAAATAATATGCACTATAATGCGTTCTACATGAATCTAGGTCAATCTAGGCCAAAGTCAACTCTTGGTCAACTCTGGTCAACCTTAAGGTCAAACCTAGTCAATTGTCAATTCTAGGTCTCACCAAACCATTCTAGGTTCTAACAAGTCTACTCTAGGTTATACTATGGCTAAAAGCCTATTAGGAAACATCTATCCCATACTCTATAACATCATAACACAACATTATTATCTACACTACATTAGCCCTATGACATTCTATAGTCTATGACCCATATCACAACATTACACATATATATACCATACACTATATCATGGTATCCCATACACTATATATATATATCTAAAATATATACACAATCATATATAAGGAAAATATATATAACAACTCAAAATGTGAATACATAAACATATGGAAAGAGAGGGAAAAACCTCTAGTGTATGTGTACCATAACAAGAGGGTGTATGACAAGCTAGAGAGGACATGTGTGTGTGAGTGGATGTGAGGGCTAAAATCTGTGAGTGAAAAGTGGTGTAATGAAACTGTGATAGGAGGAAATCAGTAAACTAGAACCCCATCCCAACAGTCCCAAATAAAATGCATTCTCAGGATAGAACAAACTGGAACACCATTCCAAACAGTTAACAGTCTAAATAATAGGGTCTATGCTATTCCTAGGTTTTTGAGGAAGAAGAAAACAGTTATATAAGTAAAGACTTCTCAGGTTTTGAAGAATATCCAATTCCAGGTTTCACATTAAATCCAAATCAGTTCAAACTCTCTTTCACAAAAACCATATAAAGGACAGTCCTATATGATGTAAATTCAGATTTTGAATGACAGGAACATCCCATCTCAGGTTTTTGTAGGAACCACATTGCATAAATGAAGAGAATTCAGTTTACAGTTAATATAAAAGAAAGAAAATCACTTCAAGTGAAACATAACAGTCATTTAAGCCACTATAGTTCAAAAGAACCATTCTCAGGTTTGTATTAACTGGAGTAACCAATCTCAGGTTTTGTGTTCATTCCATTTCAGGTTTTATGACTAATCTCAGGTTCACAGTGAACCACATAAATCTCAGTTAACAATATCATTATCAGTCAAACCAAAGGAAAAAGACAACCAACAATTTGAATCACAGGCTAACAACAAGGAATCTCAGGTAATAACCAAATGAAAGGATTTAACAATAGCTTAGAAGACTGATATGGTTAACTAACATAGGTAAACTAGCATTTATTAGGAATGAACATAACTTCCTCATTCAATTTCAGGCAAAAGTGTTCTCAAGTTACATAAAAAAAAATCTGGAAACTAAACCTATCTCAGGTTCGCTAACTCCTAACAGTTCAAACAATTTAGACATAACCCAGTTCAGTCCCCTCATTTAAATATCAGTGATTGAACTCAAACACATCAACAAACCCCAAATTTAGTTCAAGAAACAATTCATCATGATGTCCAACAATTGTCCAGGTTAAAATACATTAGGGAATACAGTTATCAGTTCACCAAGAGTCACAAAACAGTTACAATAACTCAGTCCAGTCCTTCTCTAAAAATCTTAGATTTTTGCCTTAAATCTCATGAAACTCGACCCAAATTCCTCATACAATTAGATATCATGTAGGTACACATATTAGGCTTTACTAACATGTAACTAACAGTGAAAAAAAATGAAAGGAAATCAATTTAATAGCATATGAACTCACACTATGTAAATCCTATTCTCAGGATTTGAAACTAATCACAGGTTTTAACAATTTCGAAATGAACTCTAACCATAATAAAAAAAACTCAATACATAACCAAAAGCCTAAAATTGAAAGAAATAACTTAGTTAATATAAATTGTAACATGTAGGGATCCTAATTAGTGAAAACATAACCTTACACAGGGAATTAAAATGGTCTGAATTCTACTGGAACTAGGTATCAGACAGTGTATCAGACTTTGCATTGTTCGACCCAAAATTAGAGCCAAACACAAACTAAATCCTAAAAAATTATGTAACATAGTATAACAGGGATTAAACATCTCATTTAGGATTCATTTAATCATTAAAACCTAGTTTAGAAATATTTAAAATCGATTAAACAACAGGAAATACACACAGCACACGCACGCACACACAGCTGCCTAGTGCACACGAAATAACGTGTCTGACATGACACGAGGACTCGTAAAACTTTGCGAGCCTCGTGTCAGTCAGTGCCCCTATCCCTATACCAAATTTCTCGTGTCCACGTGGAGAAACGAGCGTGCAGTAGCCCCCGAACAGCAGGGCACGCACTGTGCCCGCGCGCTCGTACCCGCACTCGCGTGTCCCGTGTTCCCCACGACTCGACACGACACGAATAACAACACACGACACAAGGAATCCCTAGACGACACCTAGGGCTAGCTTCCTATTCAAATGGATTTCAAAATCTCATACGAAATGCCCATTGGGGCATTTCATCAAACACTCAGTGATACACACTGATACGTGTCCAGAATGGACACAAAACGACACGAAAACTTGGGAAACCCTATTCCTATAGTTAGGCTAGGGTTAGGGCATTCCTAAAATGATTTTGACAGAATTTAAAGGCATTAAATAGGATTATACCTATAGGTGTTCAAACCCCCAAAAAGCTCCAAAGAGAAGGATCTCTTAAACCACCAAAAGCTCTCCAAATTGTTTGCTCCCTGTCAAAACTTATTTCCAACAGCAAGAACACAATATTTAGAGCCTATTGGAATTTGTTTGAAGGAAAAAGGACTTGAAATGAATTTAATAGGAATTTATGAAGATGGAACTTACCTCTTTCTAAAAACTTGATAAACCCTAAGAGAGAGGCTAGCCCTAATCCCTAGGCGAGTATTTATAGTAGGGGGGCTGTCATGTGGCTGGCCATAGGGCCCTAGGGCTAGGTTTTGGCTAGTTGGTTGAGTCCTAATTGGTTTAAGTCATGATTATGACTTGTGACTTCACAAGCCATTCTTAGACTAAACTAATTCCTAATTTCACCAAATTAATCCCAATGAGTTCATCCTCATGAACTTAAGTCAACCTAGGTTCTCAAATCCTAATCTCTTAGTCAAGACCTAGGTTAGCCACTAGGTTAGTCTACAAGGTCAACTTAAGTCAAAGTCTCTAAAACACCAAAAAAAATATTCTAAAAATTACTCAAAAATCACAATAATTATAAATAATAATAATAATTCAATTTAAATTCTAAAATTTTAAAAATGACCAAAATACCCTCATTTGGAAAACTGGGTGTTATAACCGTCAAAGAACATTCGCCATATAGCTTCGTGAGGGGTTGCATGCGAGTCGGCGACCTCGTCTGGGATCTCTTCGTATATTCTGGAGGATTCTGAGCCTGGGTGGGCTGCTAAAAAGTCTGCCAGGGCTTGACCTTTGACTGCCTTCTGTGGGACAAAGATTATATGATAAGGGGACAGCAATATTGCCCATGTAGCGAGTCGTGAGCTAAGTGCCCCTGGTTTGGTCATGAGGACTCTGAGAGGGTTGACTCGTGAGATCATATGTATCGTTTGTCCGGTGACATAGTGTCGCGTTTTCTGAATGGCGAACACCAGGACGAGGCATTCCTTCTCCACAGCGGTGTATCGGTGCTCTGGCCCAATCATCATTCGGCTGAGGTAATATATGGCCTGTTCATGGCCTGCATCGTTGTTCTGTGCCAGCAGAGCCCCAAGGAAGTGTTCCATCGCTCGTACATAGAGCAGGAATGGTTTTCCAGGAACCGGGGCCACCAGAACTGGAGGATTTGACAAATATTCTTTGATGCTGTCGAAAGCACGCTGGCATTCCTCGTCCCATACGAATGAGACTTCTTTCTTCATGAGGTGCATGAATGGTCGGCATCGCCCGAAGAGGTTGGAAATGAACCTTCTGATGTAAGCTAACCTCCCTTGAAGGCCTCTGAGTTCGCGGAGATTTTTCGGGGGACCCATCTCCATGATTGCTTTTGTCTTTTCAGGGTCTACATGGATATCCTTTGCAGTGATGATGAAGCCTAAAAACTTCCCGCTGGATACGCCCAGGAAGGACTTCATAGGGTTCATTTTCAAATTGTGCGTTCGTATTAGGTCGAATACCGTCCTTAGATCCTGCAGATGGTCTCCCTTGCTACGGCTCTTGACGGCTATATCGTCAACATAGCACTCCACCGTCTTGTGTAAGTGGTCTCTGAAGATGATGCTCATGGCTCTTTGATATGTGGTACCAGTATTCTTTAAACCGAAAGACATGACTGTGTAGCAGTACGTGCCAATCGGTGTTCGGACTGATGTATGCTTTTCGTCGTCAGGAGATATTTTGATTTGGTTGTACCCCGAGAAGCCATCCATGAATGACCTGCGTTCGAAGCCGCAAGTATTGTCGATCATGATGTCCGTAATAGGAAGGGGGAATTCATCTTTGGGGCATGCCTCGTTCAGGTTGCAGAAGTCGATGCAGATTCGAATCTTTCTATTCTTCTTGAGGACGGGTACTATATTGGCGACCCAATCGGGATGTTGCTCCTCACGAATGAAGCCGCTGGCCATCAGTTTGTTGACTTCGGCTTCGATCGCGTCCATGATGCCTGGACAGAAGCGTCGCTGTTGTTGCTTGACCGGTTTTACATCTGGTCGAATGTTGAGTTTGTGAAGAGCGATGTCAGGATTTAACCCTGGCATGTCTTCATAGCTCCAGGCAAACACATCAATGTATTCTCTGACAAGTTCTAACAGCGACTCTCGTTCTCCGTCAGTTAGGCTTTTACTGATGAAAATCAATTTTGAAGAAGATTCGCTGCCGAGATCCACTTGTATGACCTCATCTTCAGTAGGAGGTTCTCTCAGTTCGAATCGCTTTTTCCATTGTGCATCTAATTGCTGGGCCCATAGCTCTAGCTCGAGGATTTTGGGGATGTCTTTGTCTTCCTCATAAGCGTCGGCGAACGCCATGTTGACTGACATGACTTGTCTGAACACATCTCCGATGCTGGTATCTGAGTCGGAAGTTGGTGATCCGGTTGAATGTGACTGCCAGTCGCATTCTTTATCTAAACTTTTAGGGGTCGTAGTAGATGTTACATACCCTAATTCGCAGCGAGTTTTGTTATAGTAGTTCCGGGGTTTACCCGCCGGGACTAGCGGCTTTAAAGGTAATCGTCGCCCAGTTCCGTAGTTCAACCCTGGTGTCGTCTCCAGATTATACCCCTGTTTCTGTATGAGATATTTGGATTGAGGGCTATAGAGATCCAGAGGCAGTCTCCCGGCATCTGACCCGAGGTCATCTTCTTCTATGGTGAGGGGATGCGGGTTGTTCGTCCGGCCGAAGATGATCGAATGATCTCCTCCCTCGAATATTCGGTAAGCGTCTTCTACTGGAGTAAGCTGGATCACGGTGTACACATTTGTCACCTGTGTGTGTAGGTGAGCGCCTATACCGTGTTCCTTAGCATACATTGTACATAGCTTATTGAGCTCGGTGTAGTTCAAAGATAACCCTTTATTGATGAAGTAAGGTATCTTTTCTAGGGGAATTACATCATCAGTGGAGGGAATATCAGTGTGGGCAGCCACATACTTGGCTAGCTCCGGTTCCTCTTCGGCTACCCCCTGTGTGAACGAAGATTGAGAGGACGACCTGGAAAGCTTGATTGTCAGTGGTTCAGTTGATGGAGCAGAACATGGAGTTGTTGGCAGACTAGCGACCCCCAGTTTGGCATTTGATGTGGGGCGAGGAGTGGCTGGTTCGCTGGAAGTGTCAGACCTTGCATCGAGGTGATGACCCTTCTTGGGAAGGCGTATCGTCAGCGGCTTGTCGGAGGGATTGAGCTTCCCTGTTTGGGGTTGACTGACTCTCGGCAGTCGGATTGTCAGTGGCCCCGTTGTGGGTCTCGACACTTGGCCGGACCTTGGCAGCCAGATTATCATCTGCTCCTCTTGCGCCGAGAGGCTGATCGCGTCCTTCCGCAGAGTGGCGGTGAGGGGTACGGACTTGCCCGGTTTGCGAGCTTGGAGGTGGATCGTCAGGGGTCCTTCTGATCCCGTGGCTGTCTCGGTATGAGTTTGCGCATCTCCTTCATCAAGGTGCCTCTTCGAATTTTCGTATAAGCAGGAGTCCGAGTAGTAAGATTCGACCCCTTTGAAGGGATCGATATCAGCAAACTCTGTCTTCACGAAGCCGTGTTTGTCGACGTATTTGAAGCACTGGTGTAGTGTGGAAGGCACGATCATATAATCATGTATCCATGGGTGCCCCAAGAGTATGTTGTAAGAAGTATCTGTATATATGACGTAGCAGGTGACTTCGGATTGGAGGTCGCCAATTTGACACTTCAGACGAATCTTTCCAATAGGGTAGCTCCTGTCCGAATTGAAACCGCTGATGGCGGTGCTTGTAGGCATCAGGCGATGCATTGGGATACAGAGATGATGTAGCAGACCCTTCGGGATGATGCTTATGGAGGAGCCAGGATCAATGTGCATCCGATCCACCTTCACGTCGCCAATGTATCCCGTGTAGTATAGCGGGCGATCATGTAGGTTGGTTTTGATGAGCATGTCCTGCGGAGTGAAGACGATGTTGGGCATTGCTCCCGTGCAGGCACTGTTTTGGAGATCCACGGGTGAGTCCTCCCCGGTGAGGTTGGATTGAGCGAGATAGGCATCGGCATTTTGGAGTGCTTCGTTCAAGGCAATATAAACGTCCTTGGAGAGCCTTAGGAGTTCGTATAGTGATAATTTGGCCGGAGTGTTAGCCAATTGTGCTAAGATGTCAAAGTTATAGGGCCTCTCTAGCCCTTGGGCTGCGTCCTTTCGGAGAGATTTGTCGAAGCGAGTCTCCTTCGGCCTAGGCCTGTCGGTCGTCGAAGGCTGAGCCGGTCCCGGAGCATCAGTTGTGGTAGGTTGATATCTTGGGACTGGAGATGCTCGTCTTTTTCCCACTCCTTTCGGCGGGGACCTTCTGAGCAAAATTACAGGAGACAACAGGAGGTGCCTCGTCTTCTGAGTTCGGGTGCTGTAGTCTTCGGAAGACGGACGGCCGATCTTCCGTCACTGCCGTATTATTGTAGCAGCAATTGACGATGATTTGGGTGCGGCGATGTCCAAAGGAGAACTCTTGGCAAGCCGACATTCCTTCTCTTTTCTGGTATTTGTGAAGGATCGCCTCCCGCAGGTCAGAGGAACCACTCTGTCTGTTTGCCGCCGGGGGCTGGATTCGAGTGGTTGTATGCAACTTCCCATCCGAGGCCCATGAGATGGTCAACGGGACACCCCGATAGTCAAAGGTTGGGACAGCTGACTGGGCCTGATGAGCCCGTGCTGCCCTAGACTTCCTCCTTTTAGCACTTGTGGGTGCGTAATAGGAGGAGTCCAAGTTGGGTACCACAGAGTCTGGCTTATCATCCAGAGAATCATCAGGGTCAGGACTGCACGAGAGACGGTCAAAGACTGATCGAGAGAAGCATGAAACGGACGCTATGCGGCTAGAGTTGGGTACCGTGCAGGCTATCTGCATGCGGTTGTCTTCTGCCATCGGGCGAATTGTTTTTGTACGGCTAGGAGTCACGACCGTACAGGCTGGCCGCATGCGGTTGGCAATTGTGGCCGCATGGGTTTTCTACAAGCGATTGACTTCCATAGCCGCATGAGCTTTATTCGTATTTTTGGCAACTGTAGCCGCATAAGCTATGCGGTTGACAGATATGGCCGCATGAGTTTTCTTTATGCGGCTGGAGGATGTAGCCGCATGAGTTTTTTCCCTGCGGCTGAAGGATGTAGCCGCATGAGCTTTCTCCCTGCGGCTGATAACCTTATGCGGCTCGGATCTCATAGAGTTCCTCTTTGCCCCTACAAGTCCAGCATTATAGTATTTTCTTCTGCCGGACTTGGGGACAACGGAGTTGTCTACGATCTGAAGTGGGGCCGCAGGGGAATCTTGCTCGCCGTCCTGAACAACAGAGCATGTCCTTGCAAGAGCTTCAGCAGGAACGAAGGATCGGGGTCTCCACTCCTTACGGGCCTTCTTCGTACGGGCTCGCTTTTGGACCGGACCAGTGCTCTTGTCGGAGAGCATCTCTTCGAACGCCTGTTGGTCGAACCGGGCGACCATCTTTTGTTGAGTGGAGCCAAGCTTGGCTGCATCCGATTGCGTCACCAACTCCTCAGCCGTGGAGAAGTTAGTCCCCAGCAGAGTCGCCATCGTGTTTGCCATGAAATATAAAAGAACAGAACAATTATCGGAGGACCGAACTTTTACTTCACGTTACAAACTCGCTTGTACAAAGAAAGCCTAGAGACGAAAACCTAGGTACAGCAGTCTAAGTACAATTGTTTATTTTAGATTCAGGGAGGTGACGATAGAGGCTCGGGAAGGCGACGGCAGCCCTGCCTTACTCCTTGGACGATCGGTATGCAGCCTTGGCTCCTTGTGAAAAGATGATTGGCGTTGACGAAGAAATGCTCTTCTTGCTCCTCTGTTGCTCTTCTGGCTTCTCTCTCTCTGTGTGTATTCTTTTCTCTGACTATTGGGGAGTCTCTCTGTATATACGTATTTTTTTCTCTGAAATCGTCTCTCTTACAAGGGAATGGCACCTTGCTATTTATAATAGTGGGATGTGATCATTAGGGTTGCCAATAATTAGCTCTTGGAGATGGCGGCGGCTTGGAGATTGGTCCATCTTGGCCATTCGTTTTAATTATGATGAATCTGGGCCATTAGGTATAGATTACACCAAATCCCATGAGCAATTAATGCTGATTGGAATAAATCTTTCTTATACTGATCTTCTGATATCTGCGAATAAATCAGATCTATTGTTCTGCCACGTGTCCCCGTTTATTGGGATTTGACCCAATCTTTAATGGCAGCAAATCTGAGAAATTAATCGGCTTAGGATACGTGTCCTAGGAGCTGCTGGGGGGATCTGGACCGCATGACTAGTGAGCCGCATATGAATGTGAGCCGCATATGGTTAAGCCCACGTGTCAGGGCTGCGTGGGCAGTGGCCCTAACCATAGAGGAGTAATCCTTGTGGGCCGCATAGGTATATATCTGCCTGGGCCGCATGGACATGATCTTCTTGAACCGCATGAGAAGTCCTCGCTCGAGCCGCATGAGACTTTCATGGCCTGAGCCGCATAGGATGGATTCACTTTGAGCCGCATAGGAAATCCTTTGCTCGAGCCGCATGAGGCTTTTATGGCCTGAGCCGCATAGGATTTATTCTGAGCCGCATGAGAAGCGAGCCGCATCCGAATGCCCACGTGGCAAGGCCACGTGGCATTTTTGTGGCTCTCAGGGGTTTTGTGTCAGAGATTTCTTTCCTCTTCCCTAGAGATTCATCATTATGGCAGAGCCATAATTACCTGCTTTGGTGTCAGGGCTGTCAACTTTTCAGAGGGGTCAGCCGTCAAAGCAATTAATGCAGCGTGGGTGGAGGGGAGCACTATCAGGCCACGTGTCCTCTGAGCTGTATGGAATGTCCTGGGCCGTATAGCCCCTTATGCCGCATGATTCCATGAGCCGTATGCATTTTCTGAGCTACATGGATCTTTCCTGGCCGCATGAGTTATTTTCTTTAGTATTTTCCATGCTTCTACAGAAGCATCACCGGTCATGTATCGTGAATAACCACTATCGAGAATCCACTTGCTTCTAGTATGAGAAGGATTCTTCACCTACAACATAAGTTGAAGATGAACATTTTGGTACCCATGATTGTTTGAGTCCTTGATTGTTAGTCTTAGAAACCCATTTATAAACTTTCATATTAACTTGTTTCCTTGTTAGACAATAATTAGAAGTATGTCCAAGTAAGCCACAATAGTTGCACATCATGGAAGATTTAGAATATAAGGTGTGAGTGTTATGCATATGTGAAGCTTTAGTGCAAGAAGTTCTATCATGAGTGTTATGATGATGATAATAGAAGGCATGATGTGAGTTATTCTTCTTAACAAACGGTCCTTTCCTTGTGTTAGAATAGGACTTGTGTGTAGTGTTCTTGTTCATGTAAGAATTATGGCTAGTATTGTGATGAGTGTGGGGGTGTCTTGGAGCATGTGTGCGAGTAGTATTCTTATCACCTAGTTTCTTACTCTGCACAAGAAGATCATTATACTTAGTAGAAGTATTATATTCTCTTCTATTTGCAGCTTGAACTTTATGCATGGCAAAATCATAAGCTCTTCTGAGGGACTGAATCTCGTCATCCTTTTTCTTAATGATAACTTGAGATTCTTGTAACTTGAGTCGCAAAGACTCTATCTCATCCATGTCGGAAGCAGGAGATTTCCCTTTTACATCAATAATAATGTTAGAGAGTCTTTCTACTTCAAGTTGAAGTGCATCAACCTCTTTTAGAGATTTCTTGTACTTATTTCTAACACCTTTGTGTTCCTCATGTAGTTCAAGAATAACATTTTCTAAGTCATCATAAGTGAGAGTATTTAAAGAGAGATCATCGAGTACCTCATCGGTTGCCATGAGACAAACGTATGCATTGTGTTTGCAATCTTTGTCGTTGTCAGAATCATTAACATCGCTCTCACACCAAATGCTGGTGTTGGCAAATTTTCTGGAAGAAGAGCTTCCTTTGATAGGCTTCTCGTACTTACTTGAGTCTTTTCTTGTCATAGGACAATCTCTCTTGATGTGACCGGTTCTTCTGCATTGGTAACATGCCAGATCTTCATCGTTGTCCCGTCTAAAGCGGTTGGCTTTGTTGAACTTGAGGAACTTTCGAAAGTGCTTAGCTGTGAGAGCTATTTCTTCATCATCATCCGACTCGTTGTCGTCGGAGCTATCCTTTGAGTAGGATTTTGTAACTTTGAGAGCCAGAGACTTCTCCTTCTCTTTGGCCTTCTCCTTCTCTTGCATGGAAGATTCTTCTTGATCTTTCATGTCAAGTTCATGAGTCATAAGCTTCCCCATGAGGGTCTCAAGGTTCATGATTGTCAAGTCGTTCCCTTAAATGATGGCGGTAGCTTTAGACTCCATCCTTTAGTCGATCCTCTGAGAATTTTCCTGATCTTTTCATGAGAAGGATATTCCTTACCAAGAGAAGAAAGAGGGTTAATAATATCACCGAAATGTGTAAACATGCAAGTAATAGACTCATCTTGTTTCATCTTAAAAGATCCATATTCTTGTGTGAGTCTACTATTCTTTGATTCTTGTACTTGTGATGTTCTCTCGTGTGTGACTTCAAGCAACTTTAAATCTCCTTAGAAGTCTTGTAAGTAGAGATCCTATTGGATTCACTGCTATCGAGAGCACAGTAAAGAGCATTCATAGCCTTAGCATCTCGACTAGCAAGCTTCTTGACATTCTCAGTGAGTTTGTCCCTAAGGCTGTCAGATACAACATCCTCAATAACTCCGAAAGGAGTAGGGAGACCATTTATCACACAATCCCATAAATCAAAATCTATGGACTTCAAATAAATGCTCATCCTAATCTTCCAATAGTTATAGTTGGTTCCATCAAATAGATGAGGTCTATTTATGGAGTGTCCCTCATTGTGGAATGTATTAATACTAGGGTTAGTGGCCATGGATCACTCTAAGGGTGTAAATCCAAATCAAGAAAACAAAGCTTTGATACCAATTGAAGAACCCTAGAGGGGGGAATAAAATAATT
This sequence comes from Iris pallida, assembly GCA_029216955.1. NCBI lineage: Eukaryota > Viridiplantae > Streptophyta > Magnoliopsida > Asparagales > Iridaceae > Iris > Iris pallida. Next base: position 2,528,718 of record JANAVB010033015.1, on the reverse strand, counting down.
TAAACACAAAAAGCTATATTACTTAATTAAAAAGAGAGAGAGTAAGAAAATCAAACACGCGATGTATCCTAGTATCCTCCCTATAGGCAATCCAGTCCCGAAACTCTCTCCGGCTTAAATCCACTATTTGGTAAAATAGTACACACGAGTTTGGATCCGAAGAACTCGCCAACTTTAACATGAGTTTGGATCCGAAGAACTCGCCAACTTCTTACACACGAGTTTTCTTATGAAGGCTCGCCAACTTCAAAAGGAAAGGAAGAGAACTGCTGATCTTCTAACACTTGAAGATCAAAAAGTACAACTCTTGAATACTCTAGCACTTTTAGAATGGATGGCAATTAAAAGCTTGGATAGAGTAGTAATGGTGGAGCTTTTGGTTATTGAAAAATTTATGGCATAAGTGGATAACCCTTCAAACGAGGGAGGGCATCCATTTATATAGAAATCAAGTGTAGGTAGCATTTAATGCTCCTGAATATAGCCCAGACGGCATACCGTCGGTATGGACCGATATGCCATCGGTATACCATTCTGAACAGTAACGGTAATAATTATATCCATTGAGGAGCATTTAATGCTAGCAATTAATGCTAGTATTCGTCCATTCAAAAATTAAACTAGATGAACCGGTATATCGTCGGTATGCCGCGGTATGCCATCGGTATACGGATGTTCGTCATAGAACATTTTATGGCTAACAAAATGGTATACCGTCGGTATACCGTAGTATACCGTCGGTACGCTAATGTTTTATTACAGAACCTTTTATGGCTCACAAAACGGTATATCGTCGGTATGTCGTAGTATACCGTCGGTACTTCGATATTTTTCACAGAACGTTTTGTGGCAAATAAAACGGTATACCGTCGGTATGCCGTAGTATACCGTCTGTACGTCGATATTTGTCATAGAACGTTTTATGGCCAACAAAATGGTATACCGTTGGTATACTATAGTATACCATCGTTATGCCGTTCTTTTAGACATTGATTTTTGACTGAAAAAATAGAAGAGATTTTCGTTTTGTCATCCAACCTCAAGTGTGTACAGAAGGACCTAGACCTTGTACAGACTCGATATCTTGAAATGTTGAGAGCCGTCTTTAAGGATCGCTGGTCTTTTCTTCAGTCTTTCAGGCTTTGATGACTTGGCTTGAATGGATAGACTTTATGTAGTAGAGCTTTTGAAAGAATATCAATATGAAATATAGAGAAAACTAGACTACGAAGATGCTGTTAATGTTATCAAAATAAACTGTGCCAACACGATGATCTCGCCATTCCGTCGTGTTCTTGAAGCGCTGTCAAAGAACATGCGCCAAACAGAGTTATCTGAGATGGCATTGGACTCTAGGACTTCATCGAAAATGTCATCGTAGAGCTTTAACGTCTCTGGCACAGGGTGTGCCACAAAGAAGTCAGCCAATGCTTGGCCCTTGACTGCCATTTGTAGGATGAACACCATGTCATAAGGAGTCAAAAGTATCGTCCATGTGGCTAATCGCGATTTGAAATCCCCTAGCTTAGTCATGAGGACTCTGAGGGGGTTGACACTGGAGATGACATAGATTGTCTGTCAGGCCACATAATCGTGCATCTTCTGGATGGTAAAGAGCAGAGCAAGACACTCATTCTCTACAAGATTATATCGATGCTCGGTCCCAATCATGGTCCTGCTGAGATAGTAGATTGCCTGTTCGTGGCCTTCGTTGCTTTTTTGTAATAACACAACATCGAGAGAATGGTCTATAGCTCGAAGATATAGCAGGAAGGGCCTCCCCACGGCTGGTACCACCAGTACTGGAGGACTATGAGGTACTTTTTGATGTCGTCGAACGCGCGCTAGCATTCTTCGGTCCAGACATACGAAACCCCTTGTAGGCCTTCTGATATACGCCAAGCATCCTTGTTGTAACCACCACTTTCTAAAATGAGGATAATTTTGAACTTTTGTAAAACTGATTATTTAATAATATGTTTAAATCATGTTATTGATTTATTGGTGAATTTTGATTATTTTAATATCATTAAATTAGTGTTTTGTGATTTCGTTCTTTGGCTAGTGTAACCTTAGAGCTGCTTAGCCTATAGACTCACCATGACCATGGAGGCCTAACCCATGTGATTAGATTAGCTAATTATCACTTTTTAGGCTAAGGGTATTTTGGTTATTTTTTGACTTTTGAATTATTTAGGGTTTTGATTAATTGGTGAATTTTAGATTATTTGAATAATATTAAAATTGATGTATTATGATTTTGGTCATTTTTCATATTTTAATATTTTAGGAATTTTTATATTTTAATATTGATTTTACGGGATTTGTTTAGTCGGGTTTGAGTTTCGTTTCGTTTCGTTCCGACTTATGTTAGTGACCCAGGTAGCTTAGACTCTAAACGGGACCCCAAGGTCAGTTAGTAATGGCCCACAAACCCCACTAATTAAGTTAGTAAGTTTAGACTAATCCCACTTGTTAGATTGATTAAGTTAGAGGCTTAAATTTAACCCTTTTGATTCCAAACTTGAACCTAACTTAAAATTAACCGAGAGGACTAGTTGAGGCCTTATTGGGCTTTACCCCAAGGCCCAAATAGGGTTTAATGGCAGCCACTATGGGTAGGTTAGCCTCCCTTCCTTTCATTTCATTCCATCTTGCCTCTTTTCTTTCACAAAGTGTTCTTCCCCAACTTAGAGAGCTTCCCTCTTTGATTTGATCTCCAAATCCCTTCATTTCTCTACCAAAACTTCCATCCAATCTTCTCATACAATCAAGGAAGGGTGCTAGCAAAGATTTGGATCAAAGTGCAAGGAGGATGGAGTGTCCATTTTGGAAGGATCTTCGTATCAGAGCCGTGTCCTTGAGAGTATCATTGGGATCCCACTCCCGATAGGTATAACCATCACTACCAGAATATTTCATATTAGCAACGTAATTATCAACGTTTAACAAAGACGTCGCTATATTTTAGCAATTTAGCGACGTAACTATATAACGTCGCAATAGTCACTATTAGCGACGTATTGTGACTAAGTTTTGTATTATAAATCGTACGTCATGGATATGTCGGTGAACGTCGCTAAAATCACTAATATTAGCGACGTTCGGCGACGTACTACGACTATATTTTGTATAAAAAAACGTACGTCACGGATACGTCGATAAATGTCGATAATATCACTGATATTAGCGACGGTTACCGACGGCTCAAAATGATGTCGCTAAAACGTTTCATATGGGGTTCTGCTGGCCGATCGATTTCATTTTTTCACCCAAAATTTCATTCTCCCGCTCGAGAGCCCCAAATCTTTCTCCCACCGGCGACCACCCCCCTCCCCTGCGGCGACCCCCCTCCCTGCGGCGACCTCCTCCCCGCGGTGACCCCTTTTCCCGTGGTGACCCCCATTCCTCCGACGTCCCCCCTCAATCGGCTACCCTCCACCGTCGAGTCTCCTCGTCGACGCCGACCCGACCAGTCCCCTTCGCCGGTGCTCCAGCCCCGACCCCGACCCGATTTCGACCAAGGCAGGTAAACCCTAACCTTATCTCCCTCCTCCTGATGTGCTGACACAGACACGATACGACACGCTGATACGACACAATATTCGTACACAATATTGTCAATTAAGTAATTATTTTGAAGGTAAAAAAACACTAGCATACTTAAATATAGTCTACTACCAAATAAGAAAGCTTTCAAGGAGAGTCGTATACACTGACACAAAAATGACTCTTCAAAGTCGAGAGTTTTGAAATACTAGATTAGTATTTCTATATATATGATTATGTATGTGTATGTGTGTGAGTTATTAGTGTGAGATAAAAAGCAGGATATTAGTGTTATTTTATATATGGTAAAGAGTATTTTTGGCATATATCGATAGAAATGAAAAAGGTTACTCAAAATAATTGTCAGTTTGAGATAGTTGCATGAATAGGTGGTCTACTAACATGATTGATATTATTTCTAAGAATGTATTTTATGTTTAGATTCTTATATGAAATGCACACTCATATTTGTGTCATACTAAGTGATTTTGATATCTAATATACTAAGGAGTATCCTAGTACCTACAGTGTATAGAGTATCCTAGAAGTGTAGGTATGATTGGTATATCATATTACATAGAGTGTATAGAGTATCCTTTCGGTCTATAAGAGTTACTTCACTCAGTTTGTTAAGACAAGTAAACTTTTTAAATGTTGACGGTATATATACCGTCAACATTTGGTTTTGCCTTGTAGCTACAGGCAGTTGCCTGTATTTTGCCTTATAAGTTGGCCTTTGGCCTGTGCTTGAGCAGTGTGGACTTCCAGGTTAGGATGTTAGTTCATGATTAGCATTGTTTAGATATTAGTTTCAGTTAAAGGGTTAGTTTAGATTAGGATATTAGTTTATGTTAGAAGGAATATGAGAGTTAGTAGATGTTAAAGTAGGATATTAATTTATTAGTTAGGATAGATATTTTGAGTTAGGATACTGCTCAAGCACAGGCCAAAGGGTCGACATTGGATATTAATTTAAAAATTTTTACTTGTCGTGACAAACTGAGTGAAGTAACTCTTATAGACCCAAAGGGTCGATATTTGGACAGTTGGTGTCGTTTACTCCTACAAGTACAATTATAGCTCGACAGACACCTTTTTTATAAGAGGTTGGGGAAAATTTGCCTTAGTAATGAATTGCAAGTAGGAGATAAGTGCATTTTTTGAGCTGCTGTCAAAGGAAAATAATAATATTGTGATAGATGTTGAAATTCTCGAAAGACGAAAGCAACTTAAAAGTATTTGTGGTGGTGAATAGACCCCTAGTGTAGAATTGTTCCTTAACATTGGAATATGATTCAGCTTGGTACTCGTCTCTAAATAGACCCCTAGTGTAGCATTGTTCTTTAACATTTAAACTCCAAATTTCCTCCTATAAGAATATTATGTGCTAATAGAGTTCTTTCTTGTTTCGACTTAAAATTTCTTTGCAACTGTAAAACTTTATGATGATGTAGAATGTACAGTCGAACCATGACTTACTTTTTCTGCAAAGATTTGCAGCTTCAAAACATGACTTACGTAACCCAAGCTCAACTTTCTGAATGATTGTCAAAATAATATTAAATTTTCAAGCTGAGACGGCCAATTCATTTGTGAGTAATAGTAAAGAAGTGTCAATGAGTAAAATGTCACCAATAATATCAGTTTTCTCTAAACTGTCACTCTCTACTGACCTCTATCTAAATTGCGCACCCATATCTAAACTACCTTAACATTCATTCACTAACTGCAATGTGCATGTATCTATCTTACAGAATTATCTTCAACTGGATATGGATATGAATTATTACTTATAAAATCGTTCATGGATGTATAACAGTCATCCTGATGACATGTGCGGTGTGCGGGATAAATTCATAGAGGGTGTACAGTAATTCCTGCAGTTTGCCAAGCGTTCCCTCAGTACATGGACGGTACCAAAATTAAGTGTCCGTATGTGAGATGTCGCAACTTAAAATATCATCCAGAAGTGGAAGTCACGTATCATTTATACTCGAAGGGTTTCACGCCGAATTACTATCAGTGGAGCGTGTACGGAGAATTTGTGTCTTTAACATCGGAGTATGAGCCTTATGTGGATGTCCACAACAATGCTGCTTACGACGATGGGTTGGTGAACATGAATTTTGAAGCGACGGGGCCTAGTTTCGATCCGGATGATCATGATGCACCTGAGGAGGCACCGAACACCGATGCTGTACAGTTAATGGAGTTGCTGTAGAATGCAAGGACTCTATTATATCCTGGCTGTGGGGATCATTCACCGTTGGAGGTGGTTACATGATTGTTGAGCATCAAGTCCGATTTTAACATGTCGTAAGATTGCTACAACCGTCTTATGGAGTTGCTTATAGAAATATTGCCTGAGGGTGCTAAGTTGCCTAGAGACTTCTACCGGTCTAAGAGGATGGTGAGATCGCTCTGGATGGGATACGAAAAAATAAATGTATGTCGCAACGGGTGCATGTTGTAGTACAAAGACGACAAAGATGAAGACGCCTGTAGATTTTGTGGTGCCGATCGCTACAAGGGTAGTGGTATAGGAAAGTCTGTCGGTGCCAGGAAGCCTATCGATTCGATGCACTACTTGCCATTGATGCCGCGATTGCAACGGTTGTTTATGGAGAAAGAAACTATAGAAAACATGAGTTGGCATAAGCGGGAACAGACCGAAGAAGTGTTGGATCACCCATCTGATGGAGAAGCATGGAAGCACTTTGATCGAGATTATCCAGATTTTGCTTCGGATCCGCGTAATGTCAGATTGGGTCTCTACTCCAACGGTTTTACCCCATTCGGACTTTCGGGATCCCAGTATTCGTGTTGGCCTGTGATCGTCACTTCGTACAATCTACCACCATGGATGTACATGAAGACTCCGTATATATTCCTCACCATTATTATCCCAGGTCCGAATAATCCAAAAAGGAACATCGATGTGTATTTACAGCCATTGATTGATGAGTTGAATCAGCTGTAGGAAGTAGGTTCCAACACGTACGATGTATCTAGAAAACACAATTTTCAGATGCGGATAACACTTATGTGGACCATCAACGACTTTTCGGCCTATGGTATGTTATCTGGATGGAGCACGCATGGTCATTTTTCATGTCCGTATTGCATGGACCGCACTAAGGCTTTCCGTTTGAAACACGGAGGCAAACCGTGCTTCTTCGTTTGTTATCGATAATTTCTGCCGAAGGATCATCCATACCGGAGGAACATGAATGCTTTTCATGCTGGCGTTGTAGAGAAGGCTAATCCTCCGACAAGGTGGCCCGGTTACACGATATGGAAAGAGATAAAAGATTTATCTATTGAAGAGCCTGCTACGGGCTACAAGTGTGACGGATTTGGTCGCACTCATAACTGGACGAAGAGGAGTATATTCTGGGATCTACCATATTGGAGCACCAATCTGATTAGACATAACCTTGATGTCATGCATATCGAGAAGAATGTGTTTGACAACATAATTAATACTGTAATGGACGTAAAGGGAAAGACGAAAGATAATCCAAAGGCTAGATTGGACTTGGAACAAATATGTAGACGTCCTGCATTACATTTGATAGAGGACGGGAATGGGAGGTTGAAGCAGCCTACGGCAATTTTCTTACTGGAGAAGGAGGATAAAGTGAGACTTTGTAGGTGGATTCAAGGTCTAAAATTTCCAGACAGGTATGTTTCAAACTTCAGAAGATACATCGACCTCAAAGAGAACAAACTGACAGGTATGAAGAGCCATGATTGTCACGTATTCATGGAGAGGTTAATTCTGATTGCATTTCGGGAATTCTTACCCCCGATTGTTTGGGATCCATTGACCGAGCTTAGCATATTCTTCAGAGATCTTTGTTCTAGTAAGTTGCTCGTCGATCGTCTAGAAAAGTAGGAGAACGATATTGCGGTAACACTGTACAAGCTCGAGAAGGTATTTCCTTCTGGATTCTTCAACTCCATGGAGCATTTGCCAATTCATCTTTCCTACGAGGCACGTGTTGGCGGGCCCGTCGGTTATCGGTGGATGTACCCGTTTGAGCGGCATTTGAACCACCTAAAGAGGAAGGTGAACAACAAGGCTCGGGTCGAGGGTTCTATTTGTGAAGCCTATATTCTCGAGGAGATTACAAACTTCTGCTCGATGTATTCCAAATCTCATGTTGCTACAAATAGAATGAGGGCTCCGAGAAACGACGACGGTTATCAAGAATCTAATGATGGAATACTGAAAGTATTCAATGCATTCGGAAAGCCTTCGGGGAAAATGAAGAAGAGATATTTGAATGACGAAGAGCTAAGGGCTGCTAAGTTGTATGTATTACTCAATTGCGACGAGGATGAAGTGGAGAAGCTAGAGGGGTAAGTAATTAATGATCAGTTTACATCATCTCAATGTAATAGTATAAGCTAATATTATTGTACTAATTGGTAATTGCTTCATTTTTTTAGCACATATAATGATGAGTTGAGGTCGGTCAGACCCTACCTAACAGACGAAGCATTAGAACAATAAATGAGACGTCATTTTCCTTCTTGATTGAGCGAATATGTAAGCAGCCCGGTAATTACTGGCCTCTTTTAATGCAACTGCACAATAAATAACTTACTACTCTTCTTTGGTATTCAGGTCGATCGTCTAATTTCATCCGAGATTGAATTAATTAGAACTCTTGCCAAGGGACCAATTACTTTTATTAAAATATGGCCAAGTTACTGTGTTAATGGCTTTCGGTTCAAGTCGACAAATGCTCCGATCAGAGACAGCTTCTTGGATCTTGATTCCACGAAAAATAGTTGTTTGTGTATCAAATCTTCGAACTACAAAGACGTCGATCCAGAAAATGATTTCTTTGGCATCTTGCAAGAGATTGTGGAGTTGACGTATAATTATGGCAGAGATCCTGCAAAGATCGTGTTGTTCAAGTGTGAATGGTTCGATCCGACTGAAAATTAAGGTTGGAAAATTAACAAGCATGGTCTTGTGGATATAAAATACAAGCGTAGATATCAAGGCTACGAACCATTTATCCTAACAACTCAAGCTTAGCTCGTGTACTTCACAGCTTATCCGAGACAGGGAGCAATGAATCCTGACTGGTGGGCAGTATACAAGACTAAAGCTAGAGATACTTTTGATGTTGACGAAAAAGCTTATCAGGAGGACGAGCTACCTCTTGTAACCAATATTGTTGATGTGGACTCCACGAAAGTTACGTATTACACGACACATAATGTAGAAGATGTAGAATTATCCGAAGAGGAAGACGAAGCCGACGAAGGCGAAGATGAAAGTAAAGATGAGGAGGAAGATGAGGTCGAGGAAGACGAACAAGATGATTATTCTGAAGATGATTGAGAGAGATGTAATTTCATTTTGACAATTATGTAGAGTTGGTTATTATCTAGTCTTGGTTATTATCTGAATGTACTATCTGGACTTAGATGTTTCTTGTAGAATGTATTATCTGAACTTAGATATTTCTTGTAAAATATACTATCTAGACTTAGATGTTTCTTGTAAAATGTATCATCATATGTTGTCTTGGTTATTATCTTATCTTTGTTGTACTTTTATTTTTCTAGTCTTTACTATTTGTTGTCTTTGTTGTATCTCATCATATGTTATTATCAGGCATGACAGGTCGTCGCGGATTGTGTCGCATTTTCTGACATAGGACACGTGGTATTGATACTGGCAGAGGACAGAGTACTCCTTCGGTACCTACTCGTGGTACTGCTAGAGGATGGGGTTCTTCTTCGGTACCTCCTATTGGTACCGGCTCTGGATCCTCGTCGCCTAATACTCCTGTATATCGGACAATAGCTTCGCCCGTGACGATGCTACGTGGCATATCTCCTGGGATAAGTAGTTCCAGGCCTGAGACTGCTCCCGAGAGTAGCGTTCCTCCTGTTGATACGATAATAGAGGCAGATGAGAAGATGGAGGAGGCTGCACCGATGGTCGACCAGTATCAGGCAGATGATGCTTGTGTACCTCCGGAGGAGACGAGGACGGAGATCTGGACCGACGGTACAAAGTAAGTATGTTGGTTTATCATTTTTTTCTGTGTTTATCATAAATTAACTTTTCTCATGAATATAATATGTCTGTATAGATATCATCCTCCGTCGGTACAGAGACGCCTAGGCCAGCTCCTGAGGTAAAATTATGGTGGTCCTTGGATAAACTACTTGGATGCTCCAGATGATAGGAAGGCCTACTAGTTTGCGCACTTCAAGGTTAAAATAGATTTGCTTTTAACATTAATCATTTAATTTATGCATATTATATATTACTGAAAAATATTTGGTTTGCGTACTCTTCTAGGATATATTTTTATATCCACCACACCGGGCCGAGCTGATCGAGGGGATGTTTTCTGCTATCACTGCTAAGCTGATCTGCGATGCTATTAATGATCAGAAGTCTCGTGATCGTGCTGGAAAGCCGATCCAAGGTTGGATCACCCCTGATCAGTGGGATCCGAGAAGGCCAAGGCGGCTAGACAGCATGCCTCGAAGTGGTGCGGTGGGTCGATTCCGATGACAGAATATTTCCGTCGTCTGGTATGTATTTTTCTTTCAGAAATATTATTTTAATGCAAATTCGATAAATTATTACTAAGATAATATATTTAATTACACGTAAGAAAGGTCGATAACGCCGACATGGTGACCGTCTTCCTAGCCACCCATCGAAAGGGCGAAGGCCTTATTGACGAGAGGGCCGAGCTTGCCTATGTAAGTATTACAATACTATTTATTAATTATAATACTTCGTGTTAATTTTAATATAACTTAGTAAATATGCATGCAAATAAATATTCATGTAGTTAGTAATAATAAGTATATTAATTAGAGATTAGAAATCATAGAGTACTATCCATACTTTCTAGGCCATGTATCAGAGGCTTTGGGACCGGATGACTGCTAGTGTACATACTGCGGGAGAGGCCGGTACTTCCTCGCAGCCCACTGAAGCTCCGTCGGCGGACGAGCTGTGGATGACCGCCGCTCGTGGCCTCCGTAGGGGTACGTACTATGGTACGGGATCATATGGCACCTTAGTTGCGAGCCAGACCTCTAGGGCATCCCCTGCTAGTGTGCATGGTCCACAGCCATCCCAGAAGTTTGCCCGAGTCCACCAGATGATGGAGTCTCTCCGGAACGAGCTGCAACAACGGATTCAGGACCAGTCTCAGCACTAGTCGGACGATCCTACGCTTATAGCACGATTGGATGCGCTCGACCGCAGCATTATGGAGCTCTGGAATGTGACTGAGCGGACAGAACGGAGCGTCACTGATCTTAGAGCATCGACAGAGCGCAGCATATTGGATCTGCAGGCATCACAGATGACCATGGGCGAGAGGCTGAGATTGGTGCATGATTTGGTGGTCGATAGCAGTGATAGAATGTTATCTACCATGGATTCATACCACCAGCGACTTGCAGTGTTGGAGCGTTATCGTCCTCCGGGTATGCCGTCATCATCGTCGACTCCGCGGGCGCCACTGCCTTCTTTATCGAGACCGACTACACCGACGTTACTACCTCCTTCATCGGTGTCGATTTCACAGGAGGACTATGAGTTTTCTTGGCCCTTCGTCGCGGCGTGCCCCCTCCTGCTCCAGATCCCAAGTAGTCCTACTTAGGACTGTTTGTATTGAGTGTTTGAGTACTTGTTTTTCTTTGTATTTGTTTGTGACACTTATTTGTTTGTGATACTTGTTTGTTGGTTGCATAGATACATTGGTTATTGGTTGTGTAGACCTATGACAATTTGGATATTGGTTTATATATGTTGGGTGGACTTTGGTTATTTTATGTTGTTATTCATTTCATTGGGATGTTAATTTATCGGTGTTGAGTGTTCCACTAAAGGGGTCGGCGAACCCAAGGATAAAATGTGCTTGTTTATTGTGTTTCAGATTAAATTGCAGGAAGAAAATAATTCTTTGGAGAAAAATGCATACTATAATTAATTTATTTTATTTTTTTAAATTTAGTGACGTCTATCGACGTTTACCGACGCCTTCCGACGGCACATTGTGTCGGTAGACGTCGCTAAACTGGCATATATTGCCAGGATACCGACGTATAGCGATGTCAGTTTCGTCGGTGTGCATCGATAACCGTCGGTAGACGTCGGTAACTTTCACAGAATTTTACCTCATTTTCCCAGGATATACCGACATATAGCTACATCACAAAACGTCGTTAATATTTTCCAGGATATACCGACGTAATGCGACATCATAAACGTCGGTAATTTTTCCAGGAAATACCGACGTATAGCGACATCCTAAACGTCGCTATTTCATCGACGAAATAACGGTAAACGGCGGTATATTACCGACGTAGCTCTGTATCGGTAGATGTCGGTGTTGGCGACGATCAGCGATGTCTTTCCAAACAGTGACTAAGGGTTCCGCGATAAGAGAAAAATGTCGCTAAATACGTCGCTAAACTGGTTTAGCGACGTCTTTAGGCATTTTAGCGATGTCTTTAGGCGTCGCTAAAATGACTTATTCTGGTAGTGCATCTCTCTATTTTACTTTCTCTTCCATTTTAGTTAGTTTTGCATTCATAGGAATCACTCCCATGCATGAAGCACCATTAGGAATGTTTTAGATGCTCTTTTGAGTCATCTTTAGGAGTTTGGGATAGGTTTGGTGTCCCCCATGAAGATATTCCAAAAGGGGCACACCATGTGTTCGTGTTTATGCCCCATAGGATTTATTGTCTTTTAATTTCAGATTTACATGTGTTAGAGGATGGATTGATGTTAGTTTGGATGGTTAGAATGAGTTTCATTTGGATACCCATGGTTAGATATAAGTGGTTTAGTCTATATGTCATATTTTTAGCCTCAACTTGTCATTTTAGTGTCTCTTTATATAATTGACTGTTATATATATATATATATATATATATATATATATATATATATATATATATATATATATATATATATATATATATATATATAATAGGTATGTTAGATATATTTCGTATATTTAGATGTGTGTAGATATGTTGTTAGTGGTGTGCTTGTATTAGAGGAGAGTGGAGTGTGGTTTGATGTGTCTTAAGTGGTGTGGAGAGTGAGATGTGTTTCTTTTGTCCAAACAACCCAAATTCGTCATAATATTTATCCACGTTTTTAGTATCCATAGCAACTTAGAAATGTCAAAACTTTTAGCTTAGAACTCCGATTAATCTTTCATTTTTTAAAAAAACCATATCGAAGTTAGCTTTCCAAATATATATATTAATAGGTAAAATGCGTTCTAGAATTTTTTGTAAAACTGTTTGAGTGTCAGCTGTCTGAAAGACGAACGCGTTTCGGTGTTTTCGCGATTCCGGGAGCTTTCGGACACGAAAATGATCCGTTTAAAGTTTCAGAAAGCTAATACGAAGGGCTACGATATAATTTAATTCTAAAATTTAGTGAATGCCTAATTGGTATAGTATTGGTTTTAAGTAGAAGAGTGACTATACGACCTAGGCATTTGTGTAACCTATGAGCCTATGTAGTATGGATATTAAGTGAATGTAGGTATCATAGGTTGTCGAGTATATGTATAATATACTACATATATATATTATTGTTAGGTAATATTTGTTAGTATGAGTGTTAGTTAGATAGTAGAGGTTAATATTTTGTTAGATATTTGATATGTTGTTAGATAATTTGATGTTAGATATCTAGTATGTTAGATATTGATATGTTAGTAGGTTATGTAGTTCTAGATATTGATATGTTAGCAAGTTAGTCTCTATAGGTTATATGTTAGATATTAGTTAAGATTTTATGTTAGTACATTTGATAGTTAGTTAATTAGATATTTGAGGGGTATCTTAGTATCTTATGATACCAAGTTAGTATCTTAAGTTAAATATGAATTACCTTTACCTTCAAGGTAAATAATTAGTTTACCTTATGACCAAGGTTGATATGGTATCCTACTGTTAGTGAGTTAGTGAGTTAAGGATGTGGTTTAGATTGTTGATATAGAGTTGTAGTTGGATAGTAGATAGGTAATAAGTTAGAAAAGTTAGATGGTTTGATATGAGATAAGTTATGATATGAGTTAGATAGTAGGTAATAGATATATGTTAGTATCCTAAATAAGTTAGAGTGTGTGTTAGTGTCTAGAATAGGATACCAAGTGGTATCTTGGTTAGAGTGCTAGTTAGAGTTTAGTAGAGTGGTATTTTAAGGATACCATTATGGTATATCAAAGTTACCATTTACCTTAAGGTAATTGAATATTTACTTTTTTAGAAAGTAAGATATCAAGATACCATGGTACGGTATCGAGATACTAAGATAGGGTTAGAATACCTTGGTAGAGTATTGGGGGTTACGTAGAGTGAGGGTAAAGTAGGTTAAGGTGTTAGTTAGAGGCTAAGGTAATGGGTTTACCTTGGTAAGGTAATGGGGGTAAGAGTTAAGGTAATACCATATATTTAATATGAGATAACATGATTAATATATGGTTAGAATTAGGATAGCTTGGTTGGTAATGGTTAGGAATGGGGTACATGACTTAGGGTTGACCCCGTTTGACCATGGTTGACTGTTTTGACTAAAAGTCAACCAAAAATCAACTTTAGCCTAAAATTGACCAAAACTTGACCAGAGTTGACCAGTTTACCAAAAGTCAACTGTGAGTCAACTATTAACATAGTTTGACCTAGAGTGGACAATGAGTTGACCGTTTGACCAGAAGTCAATTATAAGTCAACCCTTGACTTAGATTGACTTAGTTTAACTTAGATTGATTTAGTTTGACTTAGTTTGACTTAGATTGACTTAGTTTGACTTGATTTTATTTCCAAAATTTTATATTGATACAGTATTCTATCTTTAGGTCCTCGACGCACTGTATTGGACTCAGTTGACATATTCCACCAGATCTCAGGCGAGTATATTCTCTGATAATATTTCTGTTTTATGATATCGTCTATGTTTCTTGTATTTAGTGTAGATGTTCTTGTTCTCTTGACACATTATTCACACGAAATGGTATTTGTCTGGATCCCGCCATGAGATGTTATTCCTTGTATTATTTGGTATATCTTGTGTAAGTCTTTCTTATTCCTTGTGCATTGTATAGACACGATTCCTGTGAAGGCTAGCTAGCTTCTCAGAGAATCACGTGTCATGACGTGTCATGGTTGGATCCACTCTACTAGTCGGGGATGTGGAGTATTAGTGTAGATGTGTGGTCATTACCCTTCTTGTACAAGTATTGTAGACCTTGTCCAAGTATTGTAGATCTTGTGATTGTTAATCATATACTCCACGTATGATTAACCATGACAGTAGACCTTGTGCAAGTTCCCAAGTCAGCCACATGTCGTAGCTAGTATTCACTCACGTAGATGGTATGATTCTCGACTCTTGTATATGATATGATTGATCTTCTTGCCATTGCTCTAGCTATAGTTTACAGCTTTAACCTTGCCATGCTACTTTCATGTACTTTCTACTTTACCTTGTATATTCTTTCTATTTACTGCTATATTTTCAATATCGTCTAACTAGAACTGTTATTTGAGATTGGTGCTCGTTCCATCCTGACTGGATATATTGACAAAATTTTACAGATTATGGCGAGGACGAGTGTCCTACCTACTACGGTCCTCATAACATAGTTGGCCTAGACTTGGAGACCCTAGTTCAGCAAAGGTTTGCTCCAGCCGATGGAGCTTTAGAGTAGCTTAGCTGGTTTTGTTTGGTACTGGGCTTTGTCTCCAAATTACTTTTGGCTTGTTATTATTTTGTTAGCACTTGTATTTGAGATTGTTGAATCTAGACTTGTATTATTTCTGTGTTGGATCTTCTGGATGATATTTCATATCTTGTTGTCGTTATCTTTCGGTATCATCTATCTTTCTTAGAGTTTGTGATTGAGTATATTATATTATCATTGATTGTCCTTCATTCGAAGTTGACCGTTCTCGACAGGTTTTGATATTATAACTATTATTAGATAGTAGAACTAGACAGCGTTCTACGCTGTTTCGGCGGCGTAGGCTGTGTAACGCCCCGGTCCCAAAATACGTAGGACTAGGAACGTAGACATTCCAGCCGTAATAAATATACGTAAGCTGTAAAATGCAGTAGAACCATGACTAATCTCATCCACACAAAATAAATGAATAAAAGATATCGTATAATGATAATGAATTATCTTGATACAATATGTTGGGCGGAGACAAATCCACTACCAACAAGTAAGGAATAAATACATGGAAAATAAAATGAACTTGGCGAGCAAAGTGAAGACGATCCAAGCACAATCATCCTCGAAGAAATGGAGATGGTCATGGCTAGAGCTAGAACACCTGTGAGAAACAAAAGCACACACCTGGCGAGATAACCAGGTCCTCATAGGGACGTAAAAAGACACATAATATCATGCCCTAAACTGAATAATAAAAGCTCAACAGAAAAGTATATATGACTAAACAGATAAAGGTCATTTACCATTCTATGTGAAAATGTATTTTGAAGACAACGTTCCACATAAGGGCTTCTGAGACTAGAAGCACGACGTGTTAGCGTTTCAACCGAGGTACTAGTGGCATCTAGAGGAAAATAAATAAATGCACGACACACTAGCCTCTCGGGTGAGTCACTAACGGCAGCTAGAGAAAAGTAAATGCACGACACATTTATGTTTCAACCGAGGCACTAGTGGCATTAGAGAAAAGTAAATAAATGCACGGCTCACTAGCTCTCGGCTGAGTCACAAATGACAGCTAGAGAAAAGTTAATGTGTGAAAGTCCCTGCGCCTAATAACTATCTTTCCCCTCCCCATGCATTACTCGTGCTGAATCCACACCACGATATTTCTAATAACCGCTAAGTCGTCTAGGCAATTATATTAGCAGTTATATCCTAACACTCATCCTATACGCACCGATGTACGGTAGGTACGCAAGTCCGAATCTATATGAGACACGTGACATCGTGACACATATGTGTCAGGCCAATGAATACGGCACAAACAAAGGTGGTCCCTTAACTCTAGGCCAAATGCATAAAGAAAAATAAAGTATAGTAATTTACAACTACATATGGTTTTGAAAGAACAACTTATAAGAAATAAAACATGCATGATATTGAGCAAGAAATTAAACAGTAAAGGCAATGTGTCTTGCCTGGTAGGACGCCTGGTGTGCTGCAATGATCAAGCTGGCATGGAGGTATGACTTCGGTGTAACAACTATGCAAGGTGGCTTCTGTTGGTGGCACGGACAGTTCCATTGGGTCTAGAAGGGTCAAATTAGTTAGGTTTGACATAATAAAGTACAAAATTGGAGAGAAAATAGGAATGTCGGGATTAGTCATAGACAAAAAGATAGTCGGAGGATAGTGGATAAATAATATATATACTATTTATAATCCTTGAAAATATGTATTTACTATTAAATTAATTTATAGATAAATACTAAAAAGTATAAAAAATAGTTTTAGGCAAAAATTCTAGATTTATATAAAAATGAAGTTGAGATAGAAAAACTATATTTATTTAGTAAAAATATTTTAGATAGATATTTCTAGAAAATCATAATTTAGTATATCAAATATACCTTTAGATTTATATTTAAGATGGATGTAGGGTCAAGCCCAATAATAAAAAGTATTTTTGTATAAACTTACTTTAAAAATACTTATATCTTAAAACCCAATTGGAAGAAATCAATTACTAGTTATTTTCAAAACCAAAATATTATAAGCATAAATGTTTTAGTCTACTTACATGTACTTAAGGATATAGATATTATTATTATTATTATTTAAAACTATTTATAAATAAGAAAAACTATAACAATTACTAATGACAATAATAAAAAATAAGCATAATATTAATATTAATAATACTTATATTTTTTATAGGCATATTCACTTGAAAATAGCATTTAAAATATTTCAGCCCAAAAACCAAACATATAGCCTTAATTCCTTATCCCAAATATTTGATATATATTTAAGCCCAACCCGAGCCCAAAAATATATTACTTTTTCCCAATAATATTTTTGTTACCAAAATAATTTCTAGGAAATATTTGATATTTATGCAAAAATAAGTATAATCAATAATAATAAAACTCATAAAAATTACATATATGTATATTACATTTTATTTGAAATATTATCTATAATAATACAAATATATATTAGAGTAAAAATAAAAAACAAAGGCAAAATATATGTCTGTAACTCTATTCCCCACAGGGAAGGGGAAAGGGAAAAGGAAAACGGGCGGAGAGAGGGAGAGGAAAGAGGGGAGGCGGACGAGCTCGGGGTGGCTCCGGCTGGAGAGGCGGAGAGGGGATATGGCGGGGCGCGCTGGGTACTCACGCACGCGGGCGGTGAGCCGGAGGCTCGACGACAAGGGGCGGTGCCGTGCCGGCCTGGGAAGGAGGCGGCGGAGACGAGATCGGGAGAGGTGGAGTTAGGGCAGACGGCGTTGGCATCGGCGCAGCGGCCAGGACGGAGGAGGGGTGTGCGAGCGCGCGAAGCTTGCCAGTGCTCGGGCGGTTGCCGGAGCTTTCGAGCTCGACGGAGCCGCTGGGTGCATACACTGACGTTGGGTGGCAGATCTCTGCTTGCGGCGGCACAGTCACCGGAGTTCGAGGGGGTCGAGTTCGCTGGCTACATGAGGCGGCTCTCGGAGTGGTGGTCGCAGCAGAATAGGGACAGTAGTTCAAGTGGGTGCGGCTCGAGGGGTCAGCGACGGACACGGGCGGCGTTGGACACGCCGCGACGATCGATCTGGCCGGCAGAGGTGAGTGATTAGGTTGGGATTTATTTATTTATTTATTTTTGGGGATTTCTCTGTTGCTGATGGTGGTGGTAGTTTGGGCTGTCGTGGTGGTTGTCGCGGTGGGTATGGTCGGGTGGTGTTGGTAGGCCGGGTCATCGGCGATGAGGGAATTGCTGGCCGGGATTTAAGTTCCGGTGGGTGGTTGCTTTCTCTGTGGGTGATGGTGGCTGTGGCCATGGTTGTGGTCGGGTTGTGGACGGAAGAGGAGGTGGTGGCGGCGACCGTGTGGGGATGGTCGGGAAGGTGAGGTCGGGTTTGGCGCTGGTCTGGGATTGGTCGATGGGTGGTGGTCGTGCAGGAAATAGTCGACGACAAGATCGGGGGCTAACGGTAGGATTAGGAATTTGATGTATCGTGTCGGGGTGTGTCCGACACGAAAAATAATGTAATTGTAATAGATGGAATAAGAATTTGGATGATCACAGACACGATGCACGCAAACTTTTGGATGGAGGATATTTGTGGAGTAAAGTTGTGGAGAAATTTGTAGAGAAAAGAGGACAAGTACCTCTCCTTTTATAGGAGGTGGGAATCCCATGAGGATAATAATTTGGGAGGATTTAAATCCCCATTAGATAATTACATAATTATTCAAATCGATTTAAAATAAATTTATCAAATCCAAATCAATCTAGATAAAACTTATTTTTAATTTAAATCTATTTTGAAATAAGGCCAATATAATATTTTCCAATTTAAATCATCATAATTAACTAAATATTAAATTAAACAATTTCCAAAATAACTTTTTGTAAATAGTAAAAATATATTAATAAATAATTTCGAAATTCAAAATAAACTTTAAATATTTGGAATACATTTTTATAAATAAACAAACAATTAGTTTTCGAAAATATCAAAGTGGACAATAAAATAAATTTCATGTCACTTGCACACAAATAGTCTATTTTGACATAAAGCAATAGTTTTTCTAAATTATCACATATATTTGTATCATAAAATAAAATTGCCTTCTTTATAAATAAATTAAAATAAAGTTTTGGTAATCTCGATGCGACACAATAAATAAAAATAAATGCATATTTTCTATACTAAGAATTCTTTTAATAAAATATTTGTATATAAAAATATATACCATCTCGCGATTTCGCACGCTACGTACAAATACGAAAATTGTGAACTTGTACGCGACGTACAATTAGGAAAAAACAAAAACAAAAAAAATCGAAACCAAATTTATTTAAAAAAAAATTGTAGTAAAATTTTAGGGGGTTTACATCCTACCCAACTTACAAGAATTTTGTCCTCGAAATTAAGAATAGGAAGGGGGCTTGCGAAG
Organism: Iris pallida; assembly: GCA_029216955.1. Lineage (NCBI taxonomy): Eukaryota > Viridiplantae > Streptophyta > Magnoliopsida > Asparagales > Iridaceae > Iris > Iris pallida. The sequence continues at coordinate 2,509,013 of JANAVB010033015.1, read as the reverse complement.
GCACAATGGTATATTGATAAGAAAATATGATCAAGTCTTTGGGCGAGACAAGGTAACGACGTTCAACGCAACATGCATTAGAAAGTCGTAATTTCAATAGCGGCAAAAATAATCATGGATATGGCTAATTTATGCAAAAAAATGATTAAGGGTAAGTTAAACCAAGATAACATGCAACAAAGAATAGTGTTGTATCAAGAGAAAAATAGATTAGAGATGGTATCTTGAGAGTAGGTTGAGGGCACGAAACAATTAGAATCACTCCTAAATTTAAGTGATTAGAAGGTCACGATAGAAGGTCGAGGAAGGGATGAGTAGTTAAGACAAAGTTATAGTCACATTGAGTGTTAATCGTCATAAGATATAGGATAGCTAGAGGAAAATTTAAGAACAAGCACCTTTGTCCTTAAAAAATAGGTGAAGGAGAAAGCAATATAGAGTTCAAAGACGATATTATCGAATACGAATACGTGGTTCAAAGACGACCGAATAATTTCAAAAAGAATTTCTAAGGCAGTCGTGGATGGGATTCTAGAGGCCAAGTTTAATCATGTCCCATCCACGTAGAACAATAGATAAAAGCGAACCAAAGTGCACTTGGTTGATCAGACCATCATGCACCTGTTCTAATTAGACAATATGCTAGTGAGCGTCCAATAGCATATGTCATGAACAAGCTTGATAAAGAATTGAGCTTGCAAAAACTAGGCTACATTAGCATCATTAGTCTAGATAAATAAAAATATAGGCACGTGAGATTAAGATTGAAATAGAGTAGAATTAGTTCAAACTCCTTAAGACTCTAAGTTATATCCTATGTTGGTCTCTATACAGTTGTCCTATAGTCTCTTTTGTCCAAGTTTTTGGTTGACTAGATGGGTTAGGGTCCTCTAAATTCTAGAACCTAAGTGAACTTGCTAATATAGGTCACAAGGACAAAGGGATTGCTAGGTCATAAGGCATTCTACCCAACTTACAAGAGTTAAACTAGTAGGGTTATGGAATAATGAGTCAGGTCCATCTAGTATGGGTTACCTTATTAATCTCTATCAAGCACGAAAGAAGGACACGAATCACGATAGAAGGGATCAAGCAAGATGCAACTCGAGGAGTCAAGCGAGAAGGCGGTCAAGTATGTGGATGAGATCCTAGACTCTAATCATATACGCAGGCTTGCTTGGTACGGTAAAGTAACCAAACAATTTATCTAGACCTGCATGGGCCACCACAAAAATATGTAACGCCCCAGTCCCAAAATACGTAGGACTAGGAACGTAGACATGCCAACCGTATAATAAATATATATAAGCTGAACAATGCAGTAGAACCATGACTAATCTCATCCACACAAAATAAATGAATAAAAGATATCATATAATGATAATGAATTATCTTGGTACAATATGTTGGGCGGAGACAAATCCACTACCAACAAGTAAGGAAAAATACATGAGAAATGAAATAAACTTGGCGAGCAAAGCGAAGACGATCCAAGCGCAATCATCCTCGAAGAAATGGAGATGGTCATGGCTAGAGCTAGAACACCTGCAAGAAACAAGAGCACACACCTGGCGAGATAACCAGGTCCTCATAGGGACGTAACAAGACACATAATATCATGCCCTAAACTGAATAATAAAAGCTCAACAGAAAAGTATACATGACTAAACAGATAAAGGTCATTCACCATTCTTTGTGAAAATGTATTTTGAAGACAACGCTCCACACAAGGGCTTCCGAGACTAGAAACATGGCACATTAGCGTTTCAACCGAGGTACTGGTGGCATCTAGAGGAAAATAAATAAATGCACGACACACTAGCCTCTCGGGTGAGTCACTAACAGAAGCTAGATGAAAGTAAATGCACGACACATTTGTGATTCAACCGAGGCACTAGTGGCATCTAGAGAAAAGTAAATAAATGCAAGGCTCACTAGCTCTCGGCTGAGTCACAAATGGTAGCTAGAGAAAAGTAAATATGTGAAAGCCCCTGCGCCTAATAACTGTCTTCTCCCTCCCCATGCATTACTCGTGCTGAATCCACACCGCGATATTTCTAATAACCGCTAAGTCTTCTAGGCAATTATATTAGCAATTATATATTAACGCTCGTCCTATACGCACCGATGTACGGTCGGTACGCAAGTCCGAATCTATATGAGACACGTGACGTCATGACACATAGGTGTCTGGCCAATAAATACGGCACAAACAAAGGTGGTCCCTTAACTATAGGCCAAATGCATAAAAAAAAATAAAGTATAGTAATTTGCAACTACATATGGTTTTGAAAGAACACCTTATAAGAAATAAAACATGCATAATATTGAGCAAGAAATTAAACAGTAAAGGCAAGGTGTCTTGCTTGGTAGGACGCCTGGTATGCTGCAATGATCAAGTTGGAATGGAGTTATGACTTCGGTGTAACAACTATGCAAGGTGGCTTCTGTTGGTGGCACGGACAGTTCCATTAGGTCAAGAAGGGTCAAATTAGTTAGGTTTGACATAATGAAGTACAAAATTGGAGAGGAAATAGGAATGTTGGGATTAGTCATAGACAAAAAGATAGTCGGAGGATAGCGGATAAATAATATATATACTATTTATAATCCTTGAAAATATGTATTTACTATTAAATTAATTTATAGATAAATACTAAAAAGTATAAAAATAGTTTTGGGCAAAAACTCTAGATTTATATAAAAATGAAGTTGAGATAGAAAAACTATATTTATTTAGTAAAAATATTTTAGATAGATATTTCTAGAAAATCATAATTTAGTATATCAAATATACCTTTAGATTTATATTTAAGATGGATGTAGGGTCAAGCCCAATAATAAAAAGTATTTTTGTATAAACTTACTTTAAAAATACGTATATATTATAAAACCCAATTGGAAGAAATCAATTACTAGTTATTTTCAAAACAAAAATATTATAAGCATAAATGTTTAAGTCTACTTACATGTACTTAAGGATATATAGATATTATTATTATTTAAAACTATTTATATATAAGAAAAACTATAACAATTACTAATGACAATAATAAGAAATAATCATAATCTTAATATTAATAATACTTATATTTTTATAGGCATATTCACTTGAAAATAGCATTTAAAATATTTCAGCCCAAAAACCAAACATATAGCCTTAATTCCTTATCCTAAATATTTGATATATATTTAAGCCCAACGCGAGCCCAAAAATATATTACTTTTTCCCAATAATATTTTTGTTACCAAAATAATTTCTAGGAAATATTTGATATTTATGCAAAAATTAGTATAATCAATAATAATAAAACTCATAAAAATTACATATATGTATATTACATATTATTTAAAATATTATCGATAATAATACAAATATATATTAGAGTAAAAATAAAAAACAAAGGCAAAATATATGTCTGTAACTCTGTTCCCCATAGGGAACAATTGAATGGGGGAAAGGGGAAAGGGAAGCGAGCGGAGAGAGGGAGAGGAAAGAGGGGAGGCGGACGAGCTCGGGGCGGGGCCGGCTGGAGAGGCGGAGAGGGGATATGGCAGGGCGCGCCGACCTGGAAAGGAGGCGGCGGAGACGAGATCGGGAGGGGTGGAGTTAGGACGGACGACGTCGGCGCCGACGCAGCAGCAAGGGCAGAAGAGGGGTGTGCGAGCGCGCGAAGCTCGTCGGTGCTCGGGCGGTTGTCGGAGCTTTCGAGCTCGACGGAGCCGCTGGGTGCATACACCAATGTTGGGTGGCAGATCTCTGCTTGCGGCGGCACAGTCACCGAAGTTCGAGGGGGACGGGTTCGCTGGCTACACGAGGCGGCGCTTGGAGTGGCGGCCGCTACGGAACGTGGACAGTGGGTTCGAGTGGGTGCGGTTCGAGGGGTTAGCGGCGGACACGGGCGACGTTGGGTACGCCGCGGCGATCGATCTGGCCGAGAGTGGTGAGTAATTAGGTTGGGATTTATTTATTTATTTATTTTTTAGGGATTTCTCTGTTGCTGGCGGTGGTGGTGGTTTAGGCTGCCGCGGTGGTTGCCGCGGTAGGTGTGGTCGGGTTGTGTTGGTAGGCCGGGTCGCCGGCGATAGGGGAATTACTGGCCAGGATTTGAGTTCCGGTGGGTGGTTGCTTTCTCCGTGGGTGATGGTGGTTGTGGCCATGGCTGTGGTCGGGTTGTGGATGGAAGAGGAGGTGGTGGCGGCGACCGTGTAGGGATGGTCGGAATGGTGATATCGGGGTTGGCGCTGGTCTAGGATTGGTCGGAGGGTGGTGGTCGTGTAGGGAATAGTCGGTGACAAGATCGGGGGTTAAGGGTAGGGTTAGGAATTTGATGTATTGTGTCGGGGTTTGTCCGACACGAAAAATAATATAATTGTAATAGATGGAATAAGAATTTGGATGATCACAGACACGATGCACGCACACTTTTGGATGGAGGATATGTGTGTAGTAAAGTTGTGGAGAAATTTGTGGAGAAAAGAGGGCAAGTACCTCTCCTTTTATAGGAGGTGGGAATCCCATTAGGATAAGGATTTGGGAGGATTTAAATCCCCATTAGATAATTACATAATTATTCAAATCGATTTAAAATAAATTTGTCGAATCCAAATCAATCTAGATAAAACTTATTTTTAATTTAAAGATATTTTGAAATAAGGCCAATATAATCTTTTCCAATTTAAATCATCATAATTAATTAAATATTAAATTAAACAATTTCCAAAATAACTTTTTGTAAATAATAAAAATATATTAATAAATAATTTCGAAATTCAAAATAAACTTTAAATATTTGGAATATATTTTTTAAATAAAAAAACAATTAGTTTTCGAAAATATCAAAGTGGATAATGAAATAAATTTCATGTCACTCGCACACAAATAGTCTATTTTGACATAAAGCAATAGTTTTTCTAAATTATCACTTATATTTGTATCATAAATAAAATTGCCTTCCTTATAAATAAATAAAAATAAAGGTTTGACAATCTCGACGCGACACAATAAATAAAAATAAATACATATTTTCTATACTAAGAATTCTTTTAATAAAATATTTGTATATAAAAATATATACCATCTCGTAATTTCGCACGCTACGTACAAATACGAAAAATGTGAACTTGTACGGAACGTACAATTACGAAAAAACAAAAACAAAAAAATCGATACCAAATTTATTTTAAAAAATCGTAGTAAAATTTTAGGGGGTTTACAGGCTGGGACGCTGTCATTCACTCGTGCCCTTACTCCGGGTGCGGGTCGTGACACGTTTTTAGTGGTGGCCTATGCTGGTCGAGAGCCGCATTAGTACGATATCGTGGTAGTGCAACGATTAGTTGTACTGCTGCGCGCCTGCGATAGAAACTAAGGAATAGGCTTTAGCAGAGACGTTACTCAATCACAGTTGGGACTACTTGAGAAGATTTCGGGAATGACCCTTGAGAATCTCATTGTAAACTATCTCGAAATTCGATTCCGACAGTTTCTGTCTACTTCATTCATCGTTGAATTTGATTTTTGGTATTCATTATTGACTTGATTTTCTACCAAGATAACATTATGGGCTAGGTTGCCTCAGTCATGGAATCTAGGGTCTTCTACATCCATATTAGCTGGTTTGGCGATGAGATAGAGTCTGATTTTGGATATATTTCTCGGGTGTGGGAATTTATAGTTTACGCAGCCAAGCTAGCAAAAATGCAAAAATTTTAAATACCATGATTCTAGAGGTATGTACCTTAGTTGAGGACTCTATGAATTATCGCTGTTGTATTTACTGGCGTAACTAGGATTCTGGTAACATGGTTCTGGATAGACGGGTATGATTATCAGATTTCAGAATAGATACCATATAGATGGTGCCCTAGTATGATTGAATGAAATATCAGTGTGGATGTTACTTGAGTATCATAGATTAGATAGAGGGAGGTAGGCCACCTGTAGCGCAGCACCGTACCCCGCACCATCAGAGGGATATACCCTAGAGGGGCAGGGCTTTTGCGCTGACAGTCGAGTCGACCGACGCTACGGGTGACGGGTTAGTAGGTCTGTCTTTCCTGTTCTTCTTTCCATCTTGTTGTGTGATTCCATTTGTACCTGTCAGGATATTTTGTGCTGTGATAAATAGTATAGTGACCCTGATCAAGACCGTGATATCATGACCAGTAGGATCACAATTTACATGTTTTAGATATAGTTTTCTTGACCTTGATTGTTGTGGGTTTAACCTATAAGGAGTATGACCATCTTAATTTCAAGGACAAAATTTTACTAAAGAGGGTAGATTTGTAACCACCAATTTCTAAAATGAGGGTATGTAGCTCCCGTTCCCAAAAAAATTGGAAATATTTTATTTTTTATTATTTTATTCGAATGGTGATTTTTAGACTGTACATAAATGGTATATACACCCTTATTGATTTATTGAATTTTGTTATTGTTATTATTATTATTATTATTATTATTATTGTTATTATTATTATTATTATTTTATTATCGATATTATTGAGGTTATTATTACATAATATTATTATTACTGGTTATATTATTTGTCAAGTAAATGTTATATATACATATATTCGTATTTGTGTAAATAAGCTCTACGCTAGGAGGGGATAATAATGAGTTTTATTTAGATTTTATGATAATTATTAGTTTATATATATGAATATATAGAGATTCATATATATATATATATATATATATATATATATATATATATATATATATATATATATATATATATATATCTAAATACATATAAGGGTATAGTTATTAATAATGGAGACAGGAAATAGGAAAAGAAATGAGAAAAAGAAATAGAAAAAGAAAAGGAAAAAAATAAGCAACAGAAGCAGACCATACCGGTCTCGGCTGGCCCACAAGGCCAGGCCGAGCAAACCCCCAGGCCACCCGAAGCTTTCCTTCCCCTGAGCCCCCTTCGAAACCAACACCCTGCTGAGTTTACAAACCCGAGCCTCTACTTCATACTTATATATATATATATATATATATATATATATATATATATATATAAAATATATATTAATTTTTTATATATATATATATATATAATTACACGAGAGCTATCGAGAGAGAACGAGAAACCCTAAGAGCGTCGACCCCAACCCAGGTGGTCGTGCGCTCCCCCGCTATAGGCCGGCCACCGCCAGGGCCACCGTCGACCAGACAAGTTACGGCCAGGCCGCACGCGCGTGCGTAAGGAACACAGCCGCGGCAGTAACACCCCACAGGTCCGTTTTCGAACTCGCTTTTCTTCCTCCCTGGTTTATGAAATCATGAAATAAACTCCTATGTATAGACAACCTGACCGTCTTCCTATCCCTTCAAGAGGATTTATTTGTGGCCCATTGTTTCGATCAGGAACTTGACCCAAAGTTGGGAAAATTCCTGTCCGAAACAGAACCAAAAATGACTCAGAACCCCTACTTTGGAAGACTAATTCTGAACCAAATACTTGGAATTTTTGAAACCCATTTGAAACAATGATAGGTATCACCTACGAGATTAGAACACTTCCTGTAGAAGTAGTTATTATCATTTGTACAGAAAGTTATTCGTGCTTGAAAATCAGGAATAAACTGTTTTAAAAACTGTATAACTATTGAAAAATTCTCCGATACCACGTGCATCCCGCCAAACCGGGCGACTTGGTCACGAACCAAAAGTATCAAAAGGTACGTAACGGCTTCGTGGACGTGTGGGCTTTGACAGAATTCAAATTGGTCGTATGTGTGCGACGAATTTGATGCGTATCCGTCGAAATTCACCGTATCGGCCTCTGTGCAAGTTTTCCAATTACTTTGTGCACGTTCGTCAGATAGAGATGAAACTTATGCCAACAGGACCGTATCATTTTTCTGGTCCTGTATGCCAAGTTTGGTCCTATTCTGAGATAGTTGAATCGGACCGCCGTTTTACGGGCCCTACGGTCCAACTCAACGGGCGATTTTGTGCACGGCCCGCCGGAATCCAACTTTGGATATATGGTTGGGTTCGTAAAATCAGATCCGTAGACATATAGTTTGATGACTTTAGAGACCATTGACTCTGGCACGCTTTTCGATGCAAAGCGGGTCCAACGGCGAATACTGTTTTTGTTTGAAAGTACCGTTTTGCCCCTGTGTCCAGAATTGGACTTAAGGACAGACAATCCTACCTAATTTGACTATTCTGAGAACGTTGGTAATGTTATTTCAGCATCTAGAGACATTTTGCATATGTTGACTTTAGTGACTTATCGGATGTGGTTGTACTATCGGTTTCTCCAACTAAGGACCTCAGGCAGGTGCGCTTTCTGATTGCTTTCGATTCATAGTAGTCTTTTCATTTCATGTTTATACATATATCTTGCTGCTTGTTGACACGCTCGTCACACGGAATAGTCGGGAGGGAAAATATCTTAGTAGACATGTGGACTACCCAGAACTATCCCCATGATGTCTGTTTGCCATTGATTATAAAAGAACAGAATAATTATATGGAAGGACTGGACTTTTACTTCACAATACAAACTCGCTCGTACAAAGAAAGCCTAGGGACAAAAACCTAGGTACAGCAATCTAAGCACGATTGTTTAGTTTTGATTCTGGGGGGTGACGGTAGAGGCTCGGGAAAGCGACGGCCGCTCTGCCTTACTCCTTGGACGATCAGACATAGCCTTGGCTCCGGTGAAGAACTGCTCTCAAGATGGAAAGACTCTTCTGTGCGTGCCTTTCTCTCTGTGTGTCCAGCCGGATAGAGAGGATCTCTCTTGCAAGGGAATGGCACCTTGCTATATTTTTTTCTCTCTGGATCTGATCCTCTTTTTACAAGGGAATGGCACCTTACTATTTATAGGAGTGGGGTGTCATCATTAGGGTTTGCAATGATTACCCTAAAAAAGTCGGCGGCTTGGGGACTTATTGCCATTTTTCTTGATCCTATTTTGTGGGCAATTAATCTGGACCACTCATCTTGATTGCAACGAATCTGAACAATTAATGCTGATTGTGTAAAATCCGTATGGGCAATCAATATTGATTGTCATGAATCTTAGGAAGATCGGATCTTCTACCACGTGTTTAATCCATGTGATTGCCATAAATCTGTTTTGATTCGGGTAATTATGATGATTGCACTAAATCTGGTTGTTGGGATTTATTGATAACTCTTGATTGATTTAGTGCCACGTGGGAAACTGATCTTCTGCCACGTGTCATAACCGCGAGCCACAGCCGCATGAGGGTAGCTTCTTAGGTTTTGAACCGCATGAAGGTGGCAGCCGTATAGGTGTAGCCTCCAAAATCTGGGCCACATGGGGGTGGTTTCCAATTGAGCCGCATAGGACTAACCACGTGTCAAGGCTGCATGGGCGTGGCCTCTCAATATTTGAGCCACATGGAGATGATCCCCATGATCCGAGCCACATGAGAACAGCGGCCGCATAGGGTGACTGTTTATATTTTGAGCCGCATGACGGGGGTCTTCACGCTCTGAGCCGCATGCGAGCATCAGCCGTATGGGGTGGTGGCAGCCGCATAGGGAGCTTTATAGTTGGTGGATCGTGCCAGCTGCAGGGAAGATTTTCTTCGTTTCTCGAGGAATACGCCGTCATGTCAAAGTTCATTATTTTAGCTTTAATGTCAGAGTTATCACTTTATGTCAGAGCATTTAATGGGAGCAGTCACTTTATGGCCAGCTGTAAAGGCAAGTTATATAGGTTCATGTGATTCTTGCCTGAGCCGCACGAGACTATTAAAGAGTTTCTGAGCCGCATGAGGCTCTGATAGATTCCTGAGCCGCATGAGGCTCCTTCTGTTTTGAGCCGCATGAGCTTCTTCTATTTTGAGCCGCATGGGCTTCTTCTGTTTTGAACCGCATGGGCTTTTCTAGTTCTTTTCCATGCTTTTACAATGTCTATTCGTGAACAATAGCACATCTACACGACACGTACAGGTGCCGGATTTACCTTCTAGCCGTTCACATGTCGAAACAGATATTTCACACCATATAGGTAGTTGTCTTTTATTTATTTTTTATTTTCTTCTCCACCGTGCCATGTCATTAGTACTTTCCAGTTTTCATATCTCATATGTTATTTTTATGTCTTGTTAATTCTATTGTGTTTTCGCATTGCTGTCGGTTTGTGTACTTGTTCCATTCCTGACTGGAAACCATCATTTTTCAGGTTAGCTGTGGCTTCACTTAGCATGGGAGATTCGGGTGTACTTGCAGACAGAAACCTAGAAATAGATAGCAGTTGTATCAATTTTATTAATTATAAAATCTTGTATTTCTTTAATTATAAATATTGTAATAAATTTAGAAATGTGAATGAGCAGCAAATATTATATTTGGAGCATTTATTTCTTGCGGGCTTGACAGCGTTCTACCGTCGACTCTGCGGCGTAGGCTGGCTTGGACACGTCTCGTATCCGAAAAAGTGGGTGCGGGTCGTGACAAGTTTTTGTGGTAGCCCATGCAGGTCGGTTTTCGCAAAAGAATTGCGAACTCGTGATAGTACTTAAGTTAGTCATACTATTGCGAGCCTGCGACTAGAAAATGCTCATTCACAACTTAGGTTAAATTGATTTAAAAGAATGACTAGGACTAGGAGTCCCTTGTTCAAATTGACCGTTGGGTAGTTAAGGTTATTAGATAGGCCATGCAATTTAGATAGCTTGCTAGATCCCTATAGGTACACTATTACTTTTGATATGACAATGTGATCCAACGTGGGTATACTACTCACTTGGCTAGTTAGGTTTTTCTTGAATTAAGGCTATAATCTTGACAACATGTTCAATTTCCCTTTGCTCTATTAGATATAAACATCACTTCATGAGTTAGAATTGCCTGTTTTTAAATTCTATTTTGCTGTAAGGAACTGGTTTATAATTTTCTGATTCTGTTATTCGCATACGAATCTCGAGGTAGATTGATTTGACATTTCCCCTCAACCATTGAAATGCACATGAAATAGATACTAGAATGTTTGTATTCCTTTCGTCTTTAGTTATTTCCTCCATGTTAACTGTTTTATTTTATGTGTTGTGACTGATAGGACAAATACCTACGCCTTATTTTTAGTCAACTCGTTTGAATCTCTAGAAGCTCATGAATTTTTACGAATATAGTTAAAAGAATGTTAGTTAACTAATAATGGTTAGACAGTAGCGCACTGTCGTCAATTATTTGAGAGTGGAGATGTGGGTTCACTGCAGCCAGCAGCGCACTGGCGAGGCATAACCCATAGAATAGAAGTCATTTCGAAGAATTATAGTTTATGGAACATTGCTAAAACTATGTCCTCGTTGACCTCTTTAGATCTTAGATACCCTTGTGTCAATATAAGGTAGAGCACCTGATAGCTTATCACATATGAATCATGGAACCAAGGTTTGTCACAGCCAGAGTATACGGGCGAGGCATAATTCTCGATAAAATGATTTCAGACGCGATTACAAGTTTAGGATAATGTAGAGGATAGGAAAGTGCCATGTATGCCCTCTAAGATCCAAAGCCAATAACAGTGAAAGTTCTGTAAGTTGAGTATCATGTCTCCCCACCTCGCATTATGTGGTCACAGCCAGAGTATACGGGCGAGGCATAATTCTCGATAATAATAATAATAATAATAATAATGATATTAACAGTACTAACAATCAATATAATAATACTAATAACCTTATTAGTAATACTAATGAAAACACTAATAATAATAATACATATTATAATAAACCTAATGTTAACCCCTTTTCCCATTCGGTTACATGTAAGAGAGAGAGAGAGGAGGAAAAGAAAAGGGGAGGGTTTTACCAAAGAAGTGGGGTCGGCGGAGCTCAGGGTCGGGCGCCGGCGGGAAGCGGGGCGGAGGAAGGCCTTGGGCGGCGGCGGACGCACGGGGAGGCATGCGCGCTGATGGCGGCAAAAGGCTCTGTGGCACAGATCTGGAATCTCCGGCACGAAGGCCCAGGTCGGCCGAAGGTAGGCGGCGCGGCGGCGAGATGACCTCTGGCCTGGTGCGACGAGGAGGGGCGGAAGGCGAAGCACGGGGGTTTTCCGGCCGGGGTATGCGCCGCGCGGCCATGGTAGGCCGGGGTCAGTGGCAGTTCGCCAGTCGACTGCTAGGGCGCTCATGGCGGGCGGCGGCTGGTGCATCACGGCACCGGAGCACAGGAAGAAAAAGGAAGGGCGAAGGAGGAGGCTCGACATGACTCTGGTGGTTCTCGAGTTCGGCACTAGAGGGAAAGAGGGCGACACAGTGACTGGGCCGCGACGGCCGGTGCGGCGAGCTCGGGAGTGTACCGGGAAGGGGGACAGATGGGGGAGTCGCCGGGAAGCGACGGCTGATTGGCCGTGGAGGAGAGGCGCCGCGGAGGTGCGCTGACCGCGAGAGGAGGCTCAGGTGAGGTTTTCCCCTCACCTTTACTTTTCTGGTGCCGGTGGTGGTCTTGTTGTTGTTGGTGGTATTTCGAAGTCGGGTGGTAGAGGAATTTGCAGGCTGTACGGTGGTAGGGAATAGGGGGTGGTGGTTCTGGAGTGGTGCTGACGGTGGTGATGGTGGCCGGGTGGAGTCGGGTTTGGGTCGGGGATGATGGTGGAGGACAAGGAGCAGCGGCATGATTTAGGGTTCGGGTTAGGTTAGAGACTAGGGGGATGTGTCCGATGGGCTATGTGACGGAAGTGTGTCGTGTCCGGATTGTGGACACGGGGAGGAGAAACAATGTATCTGTATTTTATGGAATAAGAATGGATGGCACAGACACGATGCACGCACATTATGGTAGAATTTATGGAGAAATAAAAATCTATGGAGGAGTACCTGCCTATTTATAGGATGTGGAAATTTCCAGTTGGATAATGATTAGGAGTAGTTTAAACCCAATTAGATATTTTCCAATTTAATTTAAAATCCATCCAAATCCAAATACAAATCAAATTTAAATCTAATTAAATTTTAGTTCAAAATCAAAAATCAAATTTCAAATAGTAACTATTTAAATAATTCCACAAATTTAAATCAAGATTTAAATCTTCACAATAATTTTGAAATATATTTTCCAAAAATTTTAATAATAATAATTTCAAAAATTACATTAATATTTTTAAATATCTTTTTAAATAATAAAATATCAATATTTATAAATCTCAAAAATTATATTTTATTTAAAATAAACTAGCAAAATATTTATGAAATATATGTATGCACTAAGAATATTATTTATTCTAAATAAAAGGCTTTTCATAAATAAAATTATAAATTTAGAAAATTTTGATAGCTAAATTAAATATTACATATATTATTTTGAAACTATAAAAATAAGAAAAATATTTTTCTAAAAATATGTACGCTCGCACATATTCGCACTCGTCGAGCAACTACGAAAAATGAAATTTCGTTTGTGACGTACAATACGACTACGCGACGTACAATACAAAATTTTTAAATCAGTACCAAATTTAATAAAAAATAGTAGAATTTTAGGGGTTTTACATCCTACCCAACTTAAAAGAATTTCGTCCTCGAAATTAAGAATTCGTGTGGGGTGAGATGGCACAACGGTAGAAGGGTTCCCTGGTCGTAGTCTAGGTTGAGGATATGATTAAGAGACGATTGTAATCACTTCTCAAATTCAAGTGATTAGAAAGTCAAGTTTGTAGATTTAGGGTTGAGGGAAGGGTCGAGTAGTTAGGATGAAGATATAGTATTATCGAGTTATAATAATCATAATTGATATGAAGGCTAGAGAAGGTTCTAGTACAAGTCCTTCTAAAACAGGTGAAGGCAAAAGCATTAAGGGGTTCAAAGATGAGATTATTGAGTACGAATACGTGATTCAAAGACGACCGAAAAATTTCAAAAAGGCATTGCCAAGGCAGTCACAGATGAGGCTCTAAAGGACAAGTTTAGCTATGTCCCCATCCACGTATGACGGTAGATAAAAGCGAACCAAAGTGCACTCGGTTGATCAGACCATCATGCACCGGTTCTGATTAGACAATATGTTAGTGGGAGCGACCCAAATAACATATGTCTTGAACAAGCTCGATTAAGGAATAAGCTTGCAAAAACTAGGCTATTTTAGCATCATAGGTAATTAAAATAATAAGTAAAGGGTAATGATGAAAGAAATCAATTAGTCCAAGATCTTATAAAATCTAAGTTCTGCCCGAAATTTGGGCCTATACAGTCGGCTTGGTTGACTAAATAAGTTAGGGTCTACTGAATTCTATGGTCCAAGTGAACCTATCAATGTGGTCCACAAAAATGTTGGTTAGGTCATGAGATATTCTACTCAACTTACAAGAATAAAACTAATGGTGTGATAGGTCCAGCAATCAAGATTTAAGCATGTAAGGAATTAAGTAGAACAAAATCGTATATCAGGTCGAAAGAATGGAGTCGAGGTCGAGTCTCATATATAGTTAAAAAGTATATTGGTTTCATGGTAGGGATTAGAGTCCAGTCTTTTTGACCCAAAAGTCGCAATATGAAATTAGAGTACAAGGAGACGTGTTTTAGTGGCACGTGATATACCTACATGAAGGTTGGCTCGTGTAGGTCTTGCTTGTGAAATTTGTTGGAAGGAAACGTCTAGTATTGTGCTCCAAATACCCAAGTCACGGTAAAGGACACAAAAGAAATTAAAATAGAAAGTGGGAGCTCATGAGATAATGATTAATGGACCAAATAAATGACCGAGCTAAAGCATGAAATAAAGATAACTTAGATTCTAATAAATCAAGGTAAAATAAATTAGGAGTACAGTTTCTAGGGATATGATAGCCACTTAGATGGTGTATGATCAAGGAACAATCTAATCATTTCTCAAGTTTCAAATGATTAGATGGTCTTGACAAAGGATCTAGAATTGAGGGAAGGTCGAGTAAGTCAAAAGATATGTTCATCGGTTTGGTCGATGACTAACTATACTTGTGTATATGCAATATCATAATCATAGGTGGCATGGCAATCTAATGTACAATACTTCTATCTCACTAGGGTGACCTTCCTTGCTTCTTGGTCCTCTACCAATATGACCTAATCTAAATTTCAAGTTCCTCGAAATTTCTTAATAAAATTTTCAAGATACTCCGCCATAATTACCAATTAACTTAGACTGTCAAGTTTAATTTAAATCTCTAATCAATTTCGAAATAGTCCTTGTATATCGCAAAATGAACATACATTTTTTTTTACTAAAAATTTAAATATCCATAATCAAGGCTTTAAACTCGAAATTTAAATAACTCAATAAATCATAGATCGTAGGACAAAATTTAAAATTTGAATTTTTCCTTCAAAGTCGATATCTTCCAAAAATCTTAAACAAAATTTTTCCATCATCTATTTAAAATTTAATAGACTTTATAAATCGTACGCGCAATTTAAAACCTCAAGTTCTCTCTCTTCTAAACTTTCATCTCTCTAGTCGTCTAGAAAATCATAATTTAAACTCTTTAAATAATCTCGAGATAAACTCTATCATATTACAATCCAAACTTAAGTTAACCGTAAATCAAGTGTCACAATATAAAAACTTAAATCATAACTATTTTACAATTTCAAAATTCATAAAAATCTGCTTTCTCGATCTAGCTATCCTCTTGTGTATACCATCTTGTAAATTTAAAGTAAAATTTTAACTATCCTTTGATGGCGGTAATATGCTACTACCCAACTTGGAATTAACTAATCCTTATGATCATATCTCTAGGAAAAATAAATGTCTTTATACTCAAATATAACCTCAATGGATATTAATTGTCAATGCAATCCATCTAGCCATGTGTTTAACCTATGGGCATATACTAGTGTAGTCATCTTACTAAACACGAAACTAAGAAATTTACGGTAGAAGGAGTCAAGCAAGATGCAATTCAAGGAGGTCGAACGAGAGTTCAAAATTTAAAGTCAAAAAAGGATGTCAAGTAGGTGGATGAGATTCTAGACTCTAATCCTATATTGCAGGCTCGCTCGGTACAGTCATGTAACCGAAACGGCAAACTTGACCTGCATGGGCCACTACAAAAACATGTAACGCCCCAGTCCCAAAATACATAGGACCAAGTACGTAGACATGCCAGCTGTATACATACGAAATACATGGATCTCGTATGTATACATATGCTGTAAATATAGTAATCCAAGACAACTAAATCTCATCCACAAAGATAAATAATGATATAAAGTAACTTTGAGTTTGTCATGTACACAATAGTTGGGCGGAGACAAAGTCCACTACCAACCAAATTAAATAGGAAAAAATATACAAGGGAAGAATTTAGCAAGCGAGAGCAAGTGACGAGTCCAAGAACAATCATCACGGAGGAAGGAATGGCCTTAGCTAGAGCACCTGCAAGAATCACGAAAACACACACCTGGAGAGATCACCAGGTCCTCAGAGGGACGTAACAAGACACATAATATCATGCCAATAAACTGAATAAAGCTCACAAAAATATGCATGAGTAAAGGTTCCTAACCATTCTATGTGAATTTCAATTTAGAGGACAACGTTCTACGCAGGGGCTGTCTCAAGCATGTAATAAAGAGTGGCCAACAAGTAGTGCTCATCCGAGATACTATTGGCCGGGTAACACGTAGCGCTCACCTGAGACACTATCTTCCAAATGTGTAAAATAAAAGTAGCCCCTACGCTAGTAGCTGTCCCCTCCCCCCAATGATACTATACGTGTGTCGTAACCATGACACACAAACACGTGTCGTTTCCACCACAGTATTTTAATATAGATAACTGTCAAGTCTTCTAATCATGCATCTATTGACAATTATTCCTACGCATGTGCACGGGGGATCAGCCCACACGCAAGTGACCTCTATATGATACTCACAACTCTCATATACAGCTCGTGTACCATCGTGACAAGTCAATGAGACACACTACATTTGACGGTAATTCCTTAACTCTAAGCCAATTGTATAAAATATAGTAATTTGTATCTACATATAATTTAGAAAGAAACAACTTGAAAATAAACACAACATGCATGATATTGAGCAGGAAATTTAAACAGTAAAGGCAAGGTGTCTTGCCTGGTGTGATGATCAATGTAGCACAAATTTGACTTCTATATAACAATTGCGCATGTTGGTCTCCGACGATGGCACATGCTGTTCAATCGGGTCCAGAATAATCAAATTAGCTGAGGTATGATATAAAGAGGTACAGAAATGGTAAGGGAATAGGGATATGGGCTTGGTCACGGACATGGATAATCGATGGTAATTAGATAAATAAATTATATGATTTTAGAAAATATTTATAATAAGGAAAAAATATATTTACTGATTAAAATAGTTTTTGATACACTTTTGGAAATATGCAAAAATTAATTAAGGCCAAATTTCTAAGTTTGTAATGATAAAGTTTTGATAGAAAACCATATCTTGTTAGCAAAAAAATTATTAGGAAAAATTATTTTATGGCAACTAAAATTTTAATGATAGAAATCACTATGGTGAATCAAAATAAGTATTTGAAAAAACTTAGTAATTTATTACATAAATGTATATATATATCTATATATTTTACTAATAATAAAAATGGCAACATATCTAATAATCGTACTCATAGATATTTCCACAAAAATAAAAATATACTAATAAGTCTATTATAATAATTCCAATAATAATAAATATAACAAAGGTATTAATAATAATAATAATAATAATAATAATAATAATAATAATAATGATATTAACAGTACTAACAATCAATATAATAATACTAATAACATTATTAGTAATACTAATGAAAATACTAATAATAATAATAATACATATTATAATAAACCTAATGTTAACCCCTTTCCCCATTCGGTTACATGTAAGAGAAAGAGAGAGGAGGAAAAGAAAAAGGGAGGGTTTTACCAAAGAAGTGGGGTCGGCGGAGCTCAGGGTCGGGCGCTGACGGAAAGCGGGGCGGAGGAAGGCCTTGGGCGGCGGCGGACGCACGGGGAGACGTGCGCGCTGATGGCAGCGAAAGGCGCTGTGGCACAGATCTGGAAGCTCCGGCGCGAAGGCCCAGGTCTACGGAAGGTAGGCAGCGTGGCGGCGGGATGACCTCTGGCCTGGCGCGACGAGGAGAGGCGGAAGGCGGAGCACGGGGGTTTTTCGGCCGGGGTATGTGTCGCGCGGCCATGGTGGCCCGGGGTCAGCGGCGGTTCGCCGGTCGGCGGCTAGGGAGCTCATGGCGGGCGGCGGCTGGTGCATCACGGCGCCGGAGCACAGGAAGAAAAAAGAAGGGCGAAGGAGGAGGCTCAACACGGCTCTGGTGGTTCTTGGTTTTGGCACCAGAGGGAAAGATGGCGGCATAGTGACTGGGCCTCGACGGCCGGTACGGCGAGCTCGGGAGTGTACCGGGAAAGGAGGACAGACGGGGGAGTCGCCGGGATACGGCGGCTGATCGGCCGTGGAGGAGAGGCACCGCGGAGGTGCGCCGACCGCGAGAGGAGGCTCAGGTGAGGTTTTCTCCTTACCTTTACTTTTCTGGTACCGGTGGTGGTCTTGTTGTTGTTGGTGGTATTTCGAAGTCGGGTGGTGGAGGAATTTGCAGGCTGTACGGTGGCGGGGAATAGGGGGTGGTGGTTCTGGAGTGGTGCTGACGGTGGTGATGGTGGCCGGGTGGAGTCGAGTTTTGGTCGGGGATGATGGTGGAGGAGGACAAGGAGCAGCGGCATGATTTAGGGTTCGGGTTAGGTTAGAGACTAGGGGGATGTGTCCGATGGGCTATGTAACGAGAGTGTGTCGTGTCCGGATTGTGGACACGGGGAGGAGAAACAATGTATCTGTATTTTATGGAATAAGAATGGATGGCACAGACACGATGCACGCACATTATGGTAGAATTTATGGAGAAATACAAATTTATGGAGGAGTACCTGCCTATTTATAGGATGTGGGAACTTCCAGTTGGATAATGATTAGGAATAGTTTAAACCCAATTAGATATTTTCCAATTTAATTTAAAATCAATCCAAATCCAAATACAAATCAAATTTAAATCTAATTAAATTTTTGTTCAAAATCAAAAATCAAATTTCAAATATTAACTATTTAAATAAATCCATAAATTTAAATCAAGATTTAAAACTTGACAATAATTTCGAAATATATTTTCCAAAAATTCTAATAATAATAATTTCAAAAATTACATTAATATTTTTAATATCTTTTTAGATAATAAAATATCAATATTTATAAATCTCAAAAATTACATTTTATTTAAAATAAACTAGCAAAATATTTATGAAATATATGCATGCACTAAGAATATTATTTATTCTAAATAAAAGGCTTTTCATAAATAAAATTATAAATTTAGGAAATTTTGATAGCTAAATTAAATATTATATATATTATTTTGAAACTATAAAAATAAGAAAAATGTTTTTCTAAAAATATGTACGCTCGCACATATTCGCACTCGTCGAGCAACTACGAAAAATGAAATTTCATGTGCGACGTACAATACGACTACGCGACGTACAATACAAAATTTTTAAATCGGTACCAAATTTAATAAAAAAATAGTAGATTAGGGATTTTACAGCAATTATACTCCTTACTCGTGTGTTTAAATCACCACGAAAAAGATCACAATCTTGATTTTCCAAATTTCGTTCTATTATGGAACCTTGTCTAAAACTCCGAGAACGGAATTTTCGTATTGCACGGATTGCAAGCCCCTCTAAGAAACGAAGGATTCTTCGATGTAGCAAGTGACTGGACTAGATTAGCCCAATTTAGCGAATAAGACAATAGGTTCATAAGCACTCTTTCTATCTGTATTATTGGATATTCTCTACCGCTCTTAAAACTTCATATTTGCTCTTGATTATTTTTTTTCTTATCTGCCTGTCCTTCCTATTTTAGAGCAACGAATGGTCACGCCTACTAAAATTTATCGATATCTCTTAGCTAGTTGTGTAAATTATTGCTTGTTAAATTTTGGGTTGCTTGATAGATAGGAGAGGATTATAAATGCCATGTGCCCTAGATATCTGTTGGTAGGACTGTTAGCAACTAGTTAGATGGTTATAAGGTTTTAATGACCTGTGTTTCGAGGGAGTAGTGTGACCAAAGGTGGGTAGAAGTCCTCGGGAATTCGTAGTACGAAATGACCATGAGAATATATGATAGCTAATGGAACCCGTCTTCTATCATAACTGATGGACCCTTCCCTTAAATTTCGAGGACGAAATTATTTTAAGGTGGGTAGATTTGTAGCTCCCCTTCCCGAAAAATTTGGAAATATTTTATTTTTAATTATTTTATTCGAATGGTGATTTTTAGACTATACATAAATGGTATATACACCCTTATTAATTTATTAAATTTTATTATTATTATTATTATTATTATTATTATTATTATTATTATTGTTGTTATTATTATTATTTTATTATCGATATTATTGAGGTTATTATTACATAATATTAATATTACTGGTTATATTATTTGTCAAGTAAATGTTATATATATATATATATTCGTATTTGTGTAAATAGGCCCTACGCTAGGAGGGGATAATAATGAGTTTTATTTAGATTATTTAAATAAATCCACAAATTTAAATCAAGATTTAAAACTTGACAATAATTTCGAAATATATTTTCCAAAAATTCTAATAATAATAATTTCAAAAATTACATTAATATTTTTAATATCTTTTTAGATAATAAAATATCAATATTTATAAATCTCAAAAATTACATTTTATTTAAAATAAACTAGCAAAATATTTATGAAATATATGCATGCACTAAGAATATTATTTATTCTAAATAAAAGGCTTTTCATAAATAAAATTATAAATTTAGGAAATTTTGATAGCTAAATTAAATATTATATATATTATTTTGAAACTATAAAAATAAGAAAAATGTTTTTCTAAAAATATGTACGCTCGCACATATTCGCACTCGTCGAGCAACTACGAAAAATGAAATTTCATGTGCGACGTACAATACGACTACGCGACGTACAATACAAAATTTTTAAATCGGTACCAAATTTAATAAAAAAATAGTAGATTAGGGATTTTACAGCAATTATACTCCTTACTCGTGTGTTTAAATCACCACGAAAAAGATCACAATCTTGATTTTCCAAATTTCGTTCTATTATGGAACCTTGTCTAAAACTCCGAGAACGGAATTTTCGTATTGCACGGATTGCAAGCCCCTCTAAGAAACGAAGGATTCTTCGATGTAGCAAGTGACTGGACTAGATTAGCCCAATTTAGCGAATAAGACAATAGGTTCATAAGCACTCTTTCTATCTGTATTATTGGATATTCTCTACCGCTCTTAAAACTTCATATTTGCTCTTGATTATTTTTTTTCTTATCTGCCTGTCCTTCCTATTTTAGAGCGACGAATGGTCACGCCTACTAAAATTTATCGATATCTCTTAGCTAGTTGTGTAAATTATTGCTTGTTAAATTTTGGGTTGCTTGATAGATAGGAGAGGATTATAAATGCCATGTGCCCTAGATATCTGTTGGTAGGACTGTTAGCAACTAGTTAGATGGTTATAAGGTTTTAATGACCTGTGTTTCGAGGGAGTAGTGTGACCAAAGGTGGGTAGAAGTCCTCGGGAATTCGTAGTACGAAATGACCATGAGAATATATGATAGCTAATGGAACCCGTCTTCTATCATAACTGATGGACCCTTCCCTTAAATTTCGAGGACGAAATTATTTTAAGGTGGGTAGATTTGTAGCTCCCCTTCCCGAAAAATTTGGAAATATTTTATTTTTAATTATTTTATTCGAATGGTGATTTTTAGACTATACATAAATGGTATATACACCCTTATTAATTTATTAAATTTTATTATTATTATTATTATTATTATTATTATTATTATTATTGTTATTATTATTATTTTATTATCGATATTATTGAGGTTATTATTACATAATATTAATATTACTGGTTATATTATTTGTCAAGTAAATGTTATATATATATATATTCGTATTTGTGTAAATAGGCCCTACGCTAGGAGGGGATAATAATGAGTTTTATTTAGATTATATATATATATATATATATATATATATATATATATATATATATATATATATATATATATAAATACATATAAGGGTATAGTTATTAATAATGGAGAAAAGAAATAGGAAAAAAAATAAGAAAAAGAAATAGAAAAAGAAAAAGAAAAAGAAAAAGAATAAGCAACAGAAGCAGACTATACCGGTCTCGGTTGGCCCACAAGGCCAGGCCGAGCAAACCCCCAGGCCACCCGAAGCTTTCCTTCCCCTTAGCCCCCTTCGAAACCAACACCCTGCTAAGTTTACAAACCCGAGCCTTTACTTCATACTTATATATATATATAATTACACGAGAGCTATCGAGAGAGAACGAGAAACCCTAAGAGCGCCGACCCCAACCCAGGTGGTCGCGTGCGCCTCCGCTGTTGGTCGGCCACCGCCAGGGCTGTCGTCGACCATACAAGTCACGGCCAAGCCGTACGCGCGCGCGTAAGGAACACAGCCGCGGCAGTAACACCCCACAGGTCCGTTTTCGAACTCGCTTTTCTTCCTCCCTGGTTAATGAAATCATGAACCGTAAACTCCTATATATAGACAACCGGACCGTCTTCCTATCCTTTCAAGAGGATTTATTTGTGGTCCATTGTTTCGATCAGGAACTCGACCCAAATTTGGGATAATTCTTGTCCGAAATAGAACCAAAAATGACTCAGAATCCCTACTTTGGAAGACTAATTCCGAACCAAATACTTGGAATTTTCAAAACCCATTTGAAACAATGATAGGTAACACATACGAGATTAGAACGCTTCCTGTAGAAGTAGTTATTATCATTTGTACATAAAGTTATTCGTGCATGAAAATCAGGAATAAACTGTTTTAAAAACTGTATAACTATTGAAAAATTCTCCGATACCACGTGCGTCCCGCCAAACCGGGCGACTTGGCCGCAAACCGAAAGTATTGAAAGGTGCATAACGGCTTCGTGGATGTGTGGGCTTTGACGGAATTCAAATTGCTCGCGTGTGCGCGACGAATTTGATGCGTATCCGTCAAAATTTACCGTATCAGCCTCTGTGCAAGTTTTCCAATTACTTTGTGCACGTTCGTCAGATCGAGACGAAACTTGCGTCAGCAAGACCGTATCGTTTTTCTGGTCCTGTATGCCAAGTTTGGTCCAATTCTGAGATAGTTGAATAGGACCGCCGTTTTGCGGGCCCCACAGTCCGACTCAACGGGCGATTTTGTGCACGGCCTGCCGAAATCCAACTTTGGACATACGTTTGGGTTCGTATCGGAAAATCGGATCCGTTGATATATAGTTTGACGACTTTAGAGACCATTGACTCTAGCACGCTTTTTGGTGCAAAGCGGGTCCAACGGCGGACTCCGTTTTTGTTCAAAATTACCGTTTTGTGCCTGTGTCCAGAATTGGACCTAAGGACAGACAATCCTAGCTAATTTGACTATTCTGAGAACGTTGGTAATGTTTACTTTAGCATCTGGAGATATTTTGTATATGTTGACTTTCGTGACTCATCGGATGTGGTTGTACTATCGGTTTCTCCAGCTAAGGACCTCAGGCAAGTGCACTTTCTGATTGCTTTCGATTCATAGTAGTCTTTTCATTTCATGTTTATACATATATCTTGCTGCTTGTTGACACGCTCGTCACACGGAGTAGTCGGGAGGGGAAATATCTTAGTAGACATGTTGACTAACTAGAACTATCCCCATGATGTTTATTCGTAAACAATAACACCTGTACACAACACGTGCAGGTACCGGATTTACCCCCTAGCCATTCACATGTCGAAACAGATATTTCACACCACATAGGTAGTTTTCTTTTATTTATTTTTCCTTTTCTTCTCCACCGTGCCATGTCATCAGTACTTTCTAGTTTTCATATCTAATATGTTATTTTCATATCTTGTTAATTCTATTGTGTTTTCGTATTACTGTCGGTTTGTGTACTTGTTCCATTCCTGACTGGAAACCATCATTTTTTAGGTTAGCTGTAGCTTCACTTAGCTTAGAATATTCGGGGGTACTTGCAGACAGAAACCTAGAAATAGATAGCAGTTGTATCAATTTCATTAATTATAAAATCTTGTATTTCTTTAATTATAAATGTTGTAACAAATTTAGAAATATGAATGAGCAGCAAATGTTATATTTGGAGCATTTATTTCTTGCGGGCTTGACAGCGTTCTACCGTCGACTCTGCGGCGTAGACAGGCTTGGACACGTCTCGTATCCGAAAAAGCGGGTACGGGTCATGACTGGATAATTTTGAACTTTTGAAAAATTGATTATTTAATAATATATTTAGATCATGTTATTGATTTATTGGTAAATTTTGATTATTTTAATATCATTCAATTAGTATTTTGTGATTTTGTTATTTGGCTAGTGTAACCTTAGAGCTGTGTAACGCCCAGTCCCAAAATACGTAGGACTAGAACGTAATCATGCCAGCTGTATACATACGAAGTATATGGACCCTCGTATATATACATAAGCTGTAAAATGCAGTAACCAAGGTACTAAATATCATCCACAAAGATAAATATGATATAAAAACAACTTTGAGTTTGTTATGTATACAATTGTTGGGCGAAGACAAATCCACTACCAACAAGTAAGGAAAAATACATGAAAAATATAATGAGTTTGGCGGGCGAAGCGAAGACGATCAAAGCACAATCATCATCGAAGAAATAGTGACAATCATGGCCACGACTAGAACACCTGCGAAACACAAGAACACACACCTGGCGAGATAACCAGGTCCTCAGAGGGACGTAACAAGATACAATAAACATGCCAGATAAATACTGAATATAAAATATGCCACAATCAAAGAAAGTGACAAGACATAAATAAGGTAAACTAATCGAACTAAAGTGAACATGCAGTTGACAACAAACCTTTCGTCGCATGAGCCCTGTCTGTAAATAGGATCTGTCCCCACTTGGGCACCAGTGACCTAAGCGCATGACGTTCAAAAACGACAGTGGCCAACCTGAGAGGCTCATACCCGTATCTCCAGCGGAGCTTCCGGGTTACAAGGGAAGTGCAATCGAAGCCCATACGACAAGGAAAGGTTCTCCCCACCCAATGTACCTATCATGTCGCATCTACGACCATGTAACACTATTAACCGTCATGTCTTCTAACACACAACTATTGACAGTTAGACCTAACGCACGTCCTGCACGCATCAGTGATCAACCAACATGCAAGTCCGTAGACTATATGCTACTCATAACTCACACATCTCGTGGCACAACAGTGTCAAAGTTTATACAATGCACTAAACTAGTGGTAGCCCCTTAACTCTAGGTCCATATGCAATCAAAGGGTAAATAACAAGGTACAACTAATATCACTAAGCAGGCAGTAATCAAGAACTAGAAATAAATGAACAGTGATATGTAAATAAAATACAACTAAAATAAACAGTATAATAGCAAGTTATCTTGCCTGTTGTATTGCCTGGTGTGGTGCGATGATCCTACAAGTTCCGATGTGTCCACTAGCCATGGTTGGTATGCGGGGTACAAATTTTACGAGAGAAAAATAGAAAAGCATAATTAGTCATGATGAGCGATGATCTAACTATGTAGGAATTTGATTTGGAAGAATGAATTTCTTAATTAGAAAATATAAGTGATTAGAAAAGTATTTATAACTATTTAGCTTTATTTATAACCTTGAAAATAATATGAGAATCCAATTAAAATATTTATTTAGTACAAAACTATTTTAAGCTTAATAGGCCTAAACATACTTTTTAAATATGTATGTATATATTTGAAAATAAGAGCATGTTGTACTTATAGACCCAAAATAAATATCTATTTTACTAAATTCCAAAATATTTGTAAATAGTAAAAATAGTTTTAGGTAAAAAAAAAAACTAATTACGTGTATTGGAACATCACCACCCTACTTAATCCAAAAATATAATATGCTTATATTTATTTATTTGGGATAAAGCTTAATATAAATTCTAATAATAATTATTTGGTATAAAGCTTAATATACCATAAATTCTAAAAATATAATAATAATACTATGATAATACTAATAACAATAATAATAACATTAAATAATATAACATAAATAATCAATATAATAATAATAATCATAATAATAATAATAGATAATAATAACATTAATATTTAAATCCTAAAAATTTCATCAACTCCCATTCCCAATTTTCGACTGGGAAGAGTGAGGGAGAGAGAGCGGGGAGAACAGGGGAAGGGTTTTACCTGCGACGGCTCCGGCTGTCGGCGTGCTGGCTCCGGGGAGAGGAGAGGCGTCGGTGCGCTTGGCTCCGGAGAGAGGAGGCTGGCAGAGTTCGGCGGCTCTGGACATAGCGCGGCGGGCTGTTCCCGTGTGGCGCGGTTCCGGTTGATGTCCCAGCGACGAGATTGGGCGCGCTCACCTGAGGGCGGTGTTCCGCTGGAGGCGCCACCCGTTGGGGCTGGTACTGGCTTGGAGCGGCGGCGACCGTAGGAGGCGATGGGGGCGACGGCGGGTCTAGGGGAGTCGGAGAGGGCGGATGGGGGTTTTCCAACGGCGACGGCGATGGTCGGATCTGGCTGCGGGCAGAGCTTCCGGTAGGCGGGCGAACAGTCGGTCAGATTAGGGTTCTTCTCCGTTCTCCTATTTCTGGTGGTGGCGGTGGTGGGTGATGGCTGAGGGGGTTAGTGGGTGGTTGTTGATGGCGGTGAGCCGGTGGATGGCACGGTGAAGGCGGGGCTGCCGCGGGTTGGTTGTCGAAGCTGATGATGGTGGTGGTGGTCGTGGTGAAGGGGATGTTCGGGTTAGGGAGGCGAAAGGAAGCTGGCCGGTGCCGGAGCGGCGACGGGTATCTGTGATGATGGCGGAATGATGGAACGGGACAGGTGGTTGCGTCGGCAAGATACTGCTGATGGCGGCGGTTGGTTGGCCTGCCTGTTGTCGGGATCTGGATTGCCGCGGAGGTGGTGTTAGCGTCGGATGCAGGATGACGGTGGTGTTGACGTGGATGTGGGTAGAGTTAGGATTGGGGATTCGATGATGTCGGGTTGGATGTGTTGTGTCGGGAGTGTCCGACACGGCTGGGTGGACGTCCAGGATTGTCGGACGGGACAAAATTATTGTATTTGTAATGGGGATGTAGTAGACAGGTGGCACAGACACGATGCATAATTTATTTGTAAACGACGAATAGAATAACCTTTTTATACAAAATATAAATATTTATCACCTTTGTTTGAACATGAGAAAAATAAAATTTGTAATATAATAAAAATATTTTTCTAACATATGTACTTTGACACATATTCGCACTCCTCGAGAATTTACGAACGCAAATCTCGCACGCTTCATAAATACGACAAAGCGAACTCGTGTGCGACGTATAGATACAAAGTACAAAAATAAAAAATAAAAAAATCGTAGTAGAAATTTAGGGGGTTTACATCCTACCCAACTTAAAATAATTTCGTCTTCGAAATTTAGGAAAAATTTGGGTAGGTAGGGCGAAGGGGATGGTAAGAGTTTGTTCGAATAGATTTACGAGATCTTCTCGGGACGGGAATGCAAACAATATTCGACGAGGAGGCGAACGACATTTCAATGGCAATATGTTCTTTGATCGACTAGAACAAAAAAATTTGATACGATTATGTATATGACAACCAATCAATGACTAAGCTCGATCAACCCTAACACTAACTTTAAAAGGGCAACCTCATAAGCAGGTAATAAACTCCTTAATCCTTTAATATCATCAATATTCGTGTAATCTCTCTTATCATAAACCGTTCTCACAAAATATCACTTTCGTACCACGTCCCCTTTAAAACAAAGCAAATATTATTATAAATGTATCCTAATTTCCTCTATCTCGTCATAAAATTTCAAATAGTCTCAAATCTTGAATTCCATAATCTCTATTATACTAGCTCACTTATATATCTTCCCAAGTTAAAATTTCCAAAATCTTCAACCAATTTGGCCCAAGTAAAAGTTAAAATCTTCTTTCTACAATTGGTATTATTGGTCAATGTGCGATGCATCCATAGGTATCAAAAAAATCTGTCTTCATTGATAAATCTCGAAACTAACAGTATACCTTCATAACTCAATCTTCTGTCATCAAAATTGAAAACTTCCTAAAATATTTATTAGTCTCTCTCAAAAATTTGAATTCAAAAATCTCAGTTTCTTGATGGTAGAAATGAAACTCATCTTAACTTCATATTCATAATCATCTTAGAACTTAATCAAAATATAAAGGTTTCCTTCTTCAATAATTAGTTATCCTTGAAAAATAATATTATCATAACACTATACGTTATCGAAGGCAACGTCAACATTGTCTTTATCAAAAAAAATTTGCATCCATAATTTAATGTATAATTTGGTTCTTATCTACCCAAGCTTTTAGAAAAATTTTCACTCGATATGTAGTTACCTCAAAACAAATTTGAAATTCGCGAAGTCTATTTATCCTCGAGTGTTTTATCAAAACATAATATATCATTCCTTACTTCATTGATTTGGATTTATTGCATATTTCCATTTATTTCTCACCTATAGCTCATAATCTTGTAGTTATCTTATCCAACTACATTATTTATCCGTGCTGTGGGGTTCTCCAATCTAGCTTCTACTAACTCAAGATTGTCATGATCAAATTTCATTTTGCATAATAGAATCATACGAGGAACAAGGTTGCGTAAACAATAGAGAAATCATAGTGAAATATAAGTAAAGCAATTTAATTGGAAGGGAGAAAGGTAAGGGTTGCATGAAGAGTAAAAGGTGTTATGGGTCTAAGTAATTCAAGATAATACAAAAAATAAATTGACAAGGGTTAAGTAGTCAAGATAAAACGCAAGGTTAAGCATTTAAGGGATTTAGTAAATCGCGATCATATATGGGGTCAAAAAATTGAGTCGAGGTTGAGTCCAAATATATAGTCAAAAGTATATCGGTACCATGGTATAGGTTGTAGTTGAGTCTTTTGGGCCCGAAAGTCGTACCATAAAAATAGAGTACAAGGGGACATATTTTAGTGGGACATGATATACCTACATGAAGGTGAGCTCGTCTCGGTCTTGCATGTAAAATTTATTGGAAAGAAAAGTCTAGTGTGGTGCTCCAAATATCAAAGTCACGATAGGGGACGCCAAATGATCAAAAATAGAAAGTGGATTTTCATAAGGTACTAATTAATGCACAAAAATAAAAGGTTAAGCACGACATAAAGATAATTAGGAGTCTCGTAGATCAAGGTAAGATAAGTTAGAGGTGCAGTTTCTAGAGAGAAAATAGTCTCATAAATAAGGGTATGGTCAAGGGAACGACTTTAATCATTTCTAAGTTTCTAACAATTAGATGGTCACAAATAATGATCTAGATTTGAGGGAAGGTCGAGTAAGTCAAAGATATGTTTATCGGTTTGGTCGATGACTAACTATACTTGTGTATACGCAATATCATAGTCATAGGTGGCATGGCAATCTAATGTGGAATACTTCTATTTCACTAGGGTGACCTTACTTGCTTCTTGGTCTTCTACCAATATATGATCTAATCTAAAATTTCAAGTTCCTCGAAAGTTTCTCAATAAAATTTCCAAGATACTTCGCCAAAATTTCAATTATCTTAGACTGTCAACTTTAATCAAAATTTTAAATCTCTAGTCAATCTCGAACAATCCTCG
Source organism: Iris pallida (assembly GCA_029216955.1). Classification (NCBI taxonomy): domain Eukaryota; kingdom Viridiplantae; phylum Streptophyta; class Magnoliopsida; order Asparagales; family Iridaceae; genus Iris; species Iris pallida. The sequence continues at coordinate 2,479,230 of JANAVB010033015.1, read as the reverse complement.
TAAATCGCAAATCGAATAAATAAATTTTTTTCCAAACCTTAAACTCAACATTTAATAAGTTTATCAACCAAAATTCATACTACAGAATGAAACATTTAAATAACTCCCGAATTTAATTCTATATCCTTCAAATGTGTATATCTAGCTTTCCATAAGTCACAAATTTTATTTTATTTTTTTTCACCAAAATTTAAATATCCATAATCAAGGTTTTAAATTAGAAATCTAAATAACTTTATAAATTATAGATCATATGTTGTAATTTAATTTAAAAACATTTTACCACAATTTATTACTCATCCTCATATTTTGGTCAATCGTAAATCATAGTGTAATTTTTTTAATCCTTTTCAAATCAAATTTATATCCCTCCAAAAGATGTATAGCTATAACTCAATAAATCATAAATGTTCAAAGACCTTCAAAATCAAAACGCAAAATCAAATCAATTTGTTTTCTCGATCTAGCTATCCTCTTGTGTATATCACCTTGTAACATCAAATCAAAATTCCAACTATCTTTTGGAAGCGGTAATATGCTACTACCCAACTTGGAATTAACTAACCCTTAAGATCATATTTCTAGGAAAATAAATGCCTTTATAACTCAAATAAAATCTCAATGCATATTAATTTTCAATGCAATCCATCTAGCCATGTGTTTAACCTATGGGCATATACTAGTGTAGTCATCTTACTAAACACGAACTAAGAATTTACGGTAGAAAGAGTCAAGCAAGATGCAAATCAAGGTGGTCGAACGAGAGTTCAGAATTTGAAGTTAAGAAAGGAAGTCAAGTAGGTGGATGAGATTCTAAACTCTAATCCTATATTGCAGGTCCGTTTGGTTCAATTATGTAACCAAAACGACAAACTTGACCTGCATGGGCCACCACAAAATCATGTAACGCTCCAGTTCCAAAATACGTAGGACTAGAACGTAATTATGCCAGCTGTATACATACGAAGTATATGGACCCTCGTATATATACATAAGCTATAAAATGCAGTAAACAAGGTACTAAATCTCATCCACAAAGATAAATATGATATAAAAGCAACCTTGAATTTGTCATGTATACAATCGTTGGGCGGAGACAAATCCACTATCAACAAGTAAGAAAAAATACATAAAAAATACAATGAGTTTGGCGGGCGAAGCGAAGACGATCAAAGCGCAATCATCCTCGAAGAAATAGTGACAATCATGGCCACGGCTAGAACACCTGCAAAATACAAGAACACGCACCTGGCGAGATAACCAGGTCCTCAGAGGGATGTAACAAGATACAATAAACATGCCATATAAAACTGAATATAAAATATGCCACAATCAAAGAAAGTGACAAGACACAAATAAGGTAAACTAACCGAACTAAAGTGAACATGCAGTTGACAACAAACCTTTCGTCGCATGAGCCTGGCTGTAAATAGGATCTGGTATAGTCTCCACTTGGGCACCAGTGACCTAAGCGTATGACGTTCAAAAACGACAGTGGCCAACCTGAGAGGCTCATACCCGTATCTCTAGCGGAGCTTTCGTGTTACAAGAGAAGTGCAATCGAAGCCCATACGACAAGAAAATGTTCTCTCCACCCAATGTACCTACTATGTCGCATCCACGACCATGTAACACTATTAACCGTCAAGTATTCTAACACACAACTATTGACAGTTAGACCTAACGTACGTCTTACATGCATCAGTGATCAGCCAACACGCAAGTCCGTAGACTATATGCTACTCATAACTCACACATCTCGTGGCACAACAGTGTCAAAGTTATGCAATGCACTAAACTAGTGGTAGTCCCTTAACTCTAGGTCCATATGTAATAAAAGGGTAAATAACAAGGTACAACTAATATCACTGAGCAGGCAGTAATCAAGAACTAGAAATAAATGAACAGTGATATGTAAATAAAATGCAACTAAAATAAACAGTATAATGGCAAGGTATCTTGCCTGTTGTATTGCCTGGTGTGGTGCGATGATCCTACAAGTTTCGATGTATCCACTAGCCATGGTTGGTATGCGGGGTACAAATTTTGCGAGAGAAAAATAGAAAAGCATAATTAGTCATGATGAGCGACGATCTAACTATGTAGGAATTTGATTTGGAAGAATGAATTTCTTAATTAGAAAATATAAGTGATTAGAAAAGTATTTATAACTATTTAGCTTTATTTATAACCTTGAAAATAATATGAGAATCCAATTAAAATATTTATTTAGTACAAAACTATTTTAAGCTTAATAGGCCTAAACATACTTTTTAATATATGTATGTATATATTTGAAAATAAGAGCATGTTGTACTTATAGACCCAAAATAAATATCTATTTAACTAAATTCCAAAATATTTGTAAATCGTAAAAAATAGTTTTAGGTAAAAAAAAAACTAATTACTTGTATTGGAAACATCACCACCCTACTTAATCCAAAAATATAATATGCTTATATTTATTTATTTGGGATAAAGCTTAATATAAATTCTAATAATAATTATTTGGTATAAAGCTTAATATACCATAAATTCTAAAAATATAATAATAATACTACGATAATACTAATAACAATAATAATAACATTAAATAATATAACATAAATAATCAATATTATAATAATAATAATATTAATAATAATAATAATAATAATAATAATAAATAATAATATTAATATTTAAACCCTAAAAATTTTGTCAACTCCCATTCCTAATTTTTGACTTGGGAGAGTGAGGGAGAGAGAGCGGGGAGAACAGGGGGAAGGGTTTCACCTGCGACGGCTCCGGCTGTCGGCGTACTGGCTCCGGGGAGAGGAGCGGCGTCGGCGCGCCTAGCTCCGGAGAGAGGAGGCCGGCAGAGTTCGGCGGCTCTGGGCTGTTCTCCTGCGGCACGGCTCCGGAGAGACGAGGCGCCACCCGCTGGGGCTGGTGCCGGCTTGGAGCGGTGGCGGCCGTGGGTGGCGATGGGGGCGACGGCAGGTCTAGGGGAGTCAGAGAGTGTGGATGGCACAGTGAAGGCGGGGCTGCCACGGGTTGGTCGGCGAAGCTGATGATGGTGGTGGTAGTCTGGTGAAGGGGATGGTCGAGTTAGGAAGACGAAAGGAAGCTGGCCGGTGCCGGAGCGGCGACGGGTATCTGTGATGATGGTGGAATGATGGAACGGGACAGGTGGTTGCGTCGGCAGGATGTTGCTGATGGCGACGGTTGGTTGGCCTGCCTATGGTCGAGATCAGGATTGCCGCGGAGGTGGTGTTAGCGTCGGATGCGGGATGACGATGGTGTTGACGTGGATGTGGGTAGAGTTAGGATTGGGGATTCGATGATGTCGGGTTGGATATGTCATGTCGGGAGTGTCCGACACGGCTGGGTGGACGTCCGGGATTATCGGACGGGACAGAATCATTGTATTTGTAATGGGGATGTAGTAGACAGGTGGCACAGACACGATGCACAATCTGTGGATGGAAAATTTCTGGAGGAGTACCTCTCCTTTTATAGGAGGTGGGAATTCTCAGTTGGATAGGGATTGGGAGAATTTAAATTCTCCCTAGATAATATCATACTATATTTAAATTCGATTTAAACTAAATCAATCCAATTCAAATCCAATCTAAATATATTCTATACTTAATTTAAAATAATTTAAATACAGTCAATAAAATTTTTTGCAATTTAATTTACCATATTTAATCAAATATTAAATTTAACATAATCTCTAATATTATTTTCATAATTAAATAAATATAGTAATAATTAATTTCGAAAATCATGATAAATACTTTAATATTAATTCATGAACTAGCTTCTATAAATAACATAATATATAAATAAGCGAATTTTACCTTTCACAAAATATTAAACTACAATTTCCAAATCACAATTTATTTGTAAACGACGAATAGAATAACCTTTTTATACAAAATATAAATATTTATCACCTTTGCTTGAACATGAGAAAAATAAAATTTATAATATAATAAAAATATTTTTCTAACATATGTACTTTGACACATATTCGCACTCGTCGAGAATTTACGAACGCAAATCTCGCACGCTTCATAAATACGACAAAGCGAACTCGTGTGCAACGTATAGATACGAAGTACAAAAATAAAAAATAAAAAAATCGTAGTAGAAATTTAGGGAGTTTACAAGCTGCTTAGCCTAGAGACTAACCATGACCATGGATGCCTAACCCATGTGATTAGATTAGCTAATTACCACTTTTTAGGCTAAGGGTATTTTGGTCATTTTGTGACTTTTGAATTATTTAGGATTTTGATTAATTGATGAATTTTAGATTATTTGAATAATATTTAAATTGATGTATTATAATTTTGGTCATTTTTTATATTTTAATATTTTAGGAATTTTTATATTTTTATATTGATTTTACGGGATTTGTTTAGTCGGGTTTGAGTTTGTTTCTTTCCGACTTGTGTTAGTGACCCGGGTAGCTTAGACTCTAGACGGGATCCCAAGATTAGTTAGTCATGGCCCACAAACCTCACTAATTAAGTTAGTAAGTTTAGACTAATCTTACTTGTTAGATTGTAAGTTAGAGGCTTAAATTTAACCCTTTTGATCCTAAATTTGAACCTAACTTAAAATTAACCAAGATGACTAGTTGAGGTCTTATTAGGCTTTCCCCCAAGGCCCAAATAGGGTTTAATGGCAGCTACTATAGGTAGGTTAGTCTTTCTTCCTTTTATTTCATTCCTTCTTGCCACTTTTCCTTCACAAAGTGTTCTTCCCTAAATTAGAGAGCTTCCCTCTTTGATTTGATCTCAAATATCTCTTTATTTCTCCACAAGAACTTCTATCCAACCTTCTCATACTATCAAGGGAGGGTGCTAGCAAAGATTTGGATCAAAGTGCAAGGAGGAGTGTCCATTTTGGAAGGATTTTCGTATCGGAGCCGTGTCCTTGAGAGTATCGTTAGGATCCCACTCCCGATAGGTATAACCATCTCTCTATTTCACTTTCTCTTCCATTTTAGTTAGTTTTACATTCATAGGAATCACCCATGCATGAACCACCATTAGGAATATTTTAGATGCTCCTTTGAGTCCTTTTTAGGAGTTTTGGGTAGGTTTGGTGTCCCCCATGGAGAGATTAATTTCAAAAGGGGCACACCATGTGATTGTGTTTATGTCCCATAGGATTTATTGTCTTTTAATTTCAGATTTACATGTGTTAGAGGATGGATTGATGTTAGTTAGGATGGTTAAAATGAGTTTTATTTGGATACCCATTGTTAGATCTAAGTGGTTTAGTCTACATGTCATATTTTTAGGCTCAACTTGTCATTTTAGTGTCTCTTTATATAATGGACTATTTTGTATATATATATTCATATATTTAGATGTGTATAGATATGTTGTTAGTGGTGTGCTTGTATTAGAGGAGAGGCGAGTGTGGTTTGATGTGTGTCTTGAGTGGTGTGGAGAGTGAGATGTTTTTCTTTTGTCCAAACAACCCAAATTCGTCATAATATTCATCCATGTTTTTAGTATCCATAGCAACTTAGAAATATCGTAACTTCTAGCTTAGAACTCCGATTGATCTTCCGTTTAAAAAAAAATGGTAACAAAGTTAGCTTTCCAAATATATATATTAATAGGTCAAATGCATTCTAAAATTTTCTGCAAAACTGTTTGGTGTCAGTTGTCCGAAAGATGAACGCGTTTCGGTATTTTTGCGATTCCGGGAGCTTCCGGACACGAAAATGTGATCCGTTTAAAGTTTTGGAAAGCTAATATGAAGGGCTACGACATAATTTAATCCTAGAATTTAGTGAAGGCCCAATTGGTATAGTATTGGTTTTAAGTAGAAGAATGACTATACACATAGATATTTTGTGTAACCTATGAGCCTATGTAGTATGGATATTAAGTGAATGTAGGTATCATAGGTTGTCGAGTATATGTATGATATAGTACATATATATTATTGTTAGATAATATTTATTAGTATGAGTGTTAGTTAGATAGTAGAGGTTAGTATTTTATTAGATATTTGATATGTTGTTATATATTTGATGTTTGATATCTAATATGTTAGATATTGATATGTTAGTAGATTAAGTTAGTTCTAGATATTGGTATGTTACCAAGTTAGTTCTATAGGTTATATGTTAAATATTAGTTAAGATGTTATGTTAGTACATTAGATAGTTAGTTAATTAGATATTTAAGGGGTATCTTAGTATCTCATGATACCACGTTAGTATCTTAAGGTAAATATGAATTGTCTTTAACTTCAAGGTAAATGATTAGTTTACCTTATGACCAAGGTTGATATGGTATCCCAGTGTTAGTGAGTTAGTGAGTTAAGGATGTGGTTTAGATTGTTGATATAGAGTTGTAGTTGGATAGTAGATAGGTAATAAGTTAGAAAAGTTAGATGGTATGATATGAGATAAGTTATGATATGAGTTAGATAGTAGGTAATAGATATATGTTAGTATCATAGATAAGTTAGATTGTGTGAGTGTCTAGATTAGGATACCAAGTGGTATCTTGGTTAGAGTGCTAGTTAGAGTTTAGTAGAGTGGTATTTTAAGGATACCAATATGGTATCTCAAAGTTACCATTTACCTTAAGGTAATTGAATATTTACTTTTTTAGCAAGTTAGATATCAAGATACAATGGTACGATATCGAGATACTAAGATAGGGTTAGAATACCTTGGTAGGGTATTGAGGGTTTAGTAGAGTGAGGGTAAAGTAGGTTAAGGTGTTGGTTAGAGGGTAAGATAATGGGTTTACCTTGGTAAGGTAATGGGGGTAAGAGTTAAGGTAATATCCTATATTTAAGATGAGATAACATGATTATGATATAGTTAGAATTAGGATAGCTTGGTTGGTAATGGTTAAGAATAGGGTACATGACATAGGGTTGTGTTGCTGCAGTATCAGTTCCTCCCCAGAGGACTGATTGGATTGGGGCTGGACAGTCCCAAACAGGGGACTGTTGGAGGGGCTTAGCAGCAGTCAGTGAGGGAAGAGATGGGCATCCTTAAACCAGTCTTTAACCCCATGGTTAACCCCCAATTTTGTCCCTTAAACCAATCCAAACCCAGCCCCCAGCTGTCTCAAACCAGTCCCTATATTTCAGTCCTACACCAGTCATAAAAATAGTCCCCATTCCCCTTTGAATCACCACAGAAATTAGCCTTGTTGGCTGTCCCTAAATGGCTTAATATTCAGTCCATTTGACACCCTTATTCAGCCCACAAATCCTCTTAAAAAGCCTTTATATATCAGCTTATTACCTACTCTAAACAGCCTGTTACCTGCCCTAAAATAGGTCCTATAAATCAGTCCCAGGTGTACTACATTTCAGCTCATAACAGTCCCTATGGCTGTCATATTTCAGCCCATAGATGAGTCCCACACACCAACACCAAATTACTTCAATTCAGCCAATATTTGCCCCCTAAAACCAGTATTTGCAGCCCCTTGTAACCACCACATAGCTCCCTAAACTCAATCCCAAAACAGTCCTAAGTAGTCCTTTGTTCAGTCCTCCAAAACCTGTCCCATAGGCACCCTTAGCAACCCCATATCAGGCCCCCCATTTGACAGCAAATAGCAGTCCCATTACATCCCATTTCCAGCCCTGAAATCAGCCTAGGAACAGCCCTAAGCCTGTCCCATTGCACCCAAATCAGTCCTATACGCATATGTGTTGTATGTGTGTGTGAGAGAGATTAGTGTGTGTATGAGCCTATATGTATTTGTGTATGTGAGCCTATATATATATATATATATATATATATATATATATATATATATATTTGTGTGTGTGAGCTTTGTGAGTGTGTGTGAGTTTGTATAGGAACCTATAGATGAGCCTAATAGGTAGCTATTTGCCTATGTATGTGTGTGTGTTTAGGAGCTATAGGTGTGTGTTTGTAAGATATATGTGTGAGCCTTGGATATGTGGGTGTGTCTAGATATGGGAATATAGGTGAGTATATATATATATGTAGCTATATACCATATGTGTGTGTGAGTATTGTGTGTGAGTGAGTAGTATGGGTGAGTGCTAGAGTGATGTGAGAATGGTAAGAAGGTATAGGATAAGGTAAAGGATAAATGACCAACATGTGGTCTAAAATGAGTTAGATACCTAGGAAACCTATGTATCTTGGTAGGTAATGTTAGTATAGGATAGTATTTTACTACCCTAGGAAGCCTAGGCTAGTACCTTGGGTATTAGCGGGGTTTCCTTTGTATTGGGCAAGGTATCGGGATTACCTTGGTAAGGGTAATATAGGTATTTGAGTTTAGAGTCTAAGATATGGTTAGAACTTCGTTCCCTTGGTTGGTAATGATCAAATATAGTGCTCCTAGAATAGTTTTGACGTCGGTTGACCATTTTGACCAAAAGTCAACCGAGAGTCAAACTTAGCCTTTAAGCGACTAGATTTGAACGAAAACAAACCAGAGTTGACCAGTTGACTGAAAGTCAACAGTTGGTCAACATGTGACTTGTTTTACCTAGGGTTGACTCAGTGTTGACCAGAGTTGACTTTAACCAAAAGTCAACTGTAAGTTAACCCTTGACCTAAATTGACCTAGTTTGACTTGGATTGATTTCTGTGACCTTGTTTGACCTTGGTTGTCCTAGTATGATCCAGTTTGGCTCAGTATGACCTAGTATGATCTAGTTTAGCTTGGTATGACTTAGATTTGACCTAGATTCATTTAGAATATATTGAAATGAATCTTATTATCATTTTAGACTCATAGTGACTTGTACTGTTCTATAGGAGACAAACACCACTCCTCGGACAGTATATTCTCTTCAGACATTCAGGCTATCAGGCGAGTACATTCTCTGACCATTTCATACTTGTCTGGATTTACATTCTTGCTCTAGATTACTGTACTTGTAATGCATATGGTTCGTATTACGTATTTTTGGAATACGTGTACGTATTTTATCTTGTATTGCTTAATTTCTGGCTTAGCTTTTTCCTTCTCGGCTCGGTTTATTCTTGGCCCGGGGTTGGCTTGGTTCGGTTGGGATTATTTTTGGTTCATCATGAACCATGGATGAACCCCCTACCTACCACCACCTTTGGTATTTATTACCATTCTTCTTTCTCTCTCTTCATTACTCTTCTTCTTCTTCCATTTACTACTTCACCTACCAGAGAGAGAGAGAGAGAGAGAGAGAGAGAGAGGTCTAGGCAAGTGCAACTTGCTTTACGGAGAAACTCCAATTTTATTGCTTCATTCTCTTTCTTACAGCATTCTAACTTACTTTAGAACTTGGCATTTTCACTTTCCATGGCTAGATTCTTGTAGATCTATATTTACATTATTTTTAGATTTTTTGGGTTTTGATCTACTTAATCTTGTTATTTTCGAGTTTTGATGGTTCCATGTTGTAGAGAATTTCGTTCTACCCCGTTTTGACCTATGAAAGTCGAATTTGGGCTCCGGATGATAGAGTTATGCAGCTTGGAAGCCATGGCTTATGGTGTACTTCTTCTCAAAAATTTGGAGAAGAAGCACAGTCCCGAGCCGCATGGTAGCACTTGACCGCATGAAGATTCAAGCGGCAAGTCAGTTCCAACCGCATGCACTATTGCCTGGACTTGACCGCATGACAAGTTTATGCGGCAAGTATTTAGTCTAGCCGCATGAGGCTCTTGTACTCCTTACTAGCCGCATGAGCCCTTGAACTGACCTGGCCGTATAGGCGTGTAACCTGTCTGGCCGTATAAGGCCTTGCTTCCGAGCCGCATATGCATCAGCACCCTTGGCCGCATGAGGTTGAGTCCATTATCAGCCGCATATACACCCTTCACTCCCAGCCGCATAAGCAGCCATGTTGACCCAGCCGTATGGGCTTCTACTAAGCCGTATGCGCCTCCTTCTATACCCAGCCGCATGATACTACACTTCCCAGCCGCATGGACCCGAACTCCTTCTTAGCCACATGGGCTGTTCTCCTTCCAGCCGTATGTGATCACTTCTTGGACGTATATGCCTGAGCCGTATGACTTTCCAATAGCCCACGTCATGAACTTGATAATCACGAATTTACTTGATATGTTTGGGCATGATAATTAAGCCTGACCTGACAGTGACCCGTAGTGGTGCACTCCTGGTATGACTAACCTGACATGACCTGATAGTGGCCCGTCGTGGCGTGCTCCTGACCAGTAGACTGGACATGTTAAACCTGACCTGATTTTCTTGATAAGCTGTTGCGACGGCTACCTGACATGACATGACCTGTATAATTAATCTGGACACCGTAGGCGATTGTGCTTGTACAAATAATCCAGTCCTGTCTTGCATCATGTCTAGGAGGGGACTCCTGAGTAGCACGGTCAGGAGTACCTACTGAAATAGACTAAGGTTAATAACTAGAATAATTCACTAGTCATGAAGAGATGTTACCCAGTTACAGGCGACCCCGTTATTCTGGCCGTAAATGTTTGGACTTGTAGCCTGCCGACGAGTAGGGCACATTTCCAGCCCACTGTTATGTGGGGCACTCTCCATTGTCACTTTAATGATTGGCCTCTATTGTCACTCTAGTGTATTGTACTCTCTCTGATTGTCGCGTTAATGATTGAACTCTCTAAATTGTCACTATAATGTTCGCCTGGATAACCTGTGTAGCTGCAGGGCCTGTGACTACTTGGAGCATCTCATTGCATCTTGCTAGTAACTAGGATTGTGATAACCCTAGTTAGTTAATGTAGAAAGCCGTAGGCAATGATTGGCCGTGATTGATTGGATGGAGTCTAGTCCAGTATAGTATTGTCTAGAAGTGATTGATTGCAAGATTGTACCAGAATGATTGAATGATTGTCACTCCAGATTGTTGCTGTAACGATTGTACTCTATTGCCACTCTAGCGTATTGTACTCTTCATTGTCACTTTTATTATTGTACTCTCTCATTTTCACCTTAATGATTGTCACCTTTAGCAATAAATGATCAGAGACTAAGTTCTGTTCAGGCGAAGGGTTACAATCTTGGTCCTTATTTGGTTTAAGGATTGTAACCTAGCTTCCGGAATAGTACCTTCGTCTTCTCTTCATATATTGTCCAGCTAGATTTAATTTAGTATGATTCTCCAGTTTTCTTATGTCAATGATGCTTCACTTAATTATTTTCTCTGATTGGGACAAGTGCTTTGGTATTGCACAAACCTCAATCTGTGTTACTTATTGTTGTTTTCTTACATGTTGAATGCTAATGATTTTGTTGGTTTTAGTCCTTAAGTGAAGCCTCCTTTGTGGCACTTGCTGTTTCTGGGGTCTGACCCAGCTGGTTTTGTATGGCCAGATACCGGAGCAGCACCAAAGGATCTCCCTGCTTTCCAGCCCGATGGTGACCACCAGGCGTAACCAGGGCATCGAGTGAGTTTCTTTTTGTTCTCCTACTGTAATATTGTAAATTATTCTTTTAAGGCGTTTAGCCGACGAGCAAGTGTTAGCTCGATTGCAGCTTTAATTATTGTCTCCCTACGGGCTGTAACATGATTGACAAGCCCCGGAGGTTGATCATGTATGACTAAACTCTTGCTAGTCCTCACATTTTGTCACGGCTAGCTTCATGATCATTCCAAATATGTAATGTATGGGACGCCTTACTATTGTATATTTGGTGGTCTGACATCTTGTAACAATTATTAGTTGGTTGAGATTGAGACAATAGGCTATTTTATGACCCTAAGAGACTGATGGATTGTAGTGAAACCCTCACATATCTAGACAGCCGTGACCGTATAGCGGCGTGGATTCTATTCCGTTATACGTAGCTGGCTATGTCTGCCCCCGCTCTCTAGTGTTCTGGTTCTGGGGCGTGACATAGTTTAAGTGGTGGCCCATGCAGGTCTTGTTAATCAAGATGTGTGAGGGTTTACCGAATAGATGTCTCAATCTGTACTCTTCCTTGATCTCCACTCGTATCTTCATATCTCCTTGAATTCTTGACTTGATAACATGCTTGTATCATTGATCTATCTTGGTCCTTCTTTAATATCCCTGATGTCATTGCTTCAGTGACATCGTTCCTGTTGATCAGCCAGAAGGAGCTTAGTCCTCAGCAGCAGCCTTCCAAGCCGTGCCTCCTGGAGAACTAGTACTACCAGTTCAGCCCGTCCAGCCAGCAGGGTCAGAGGGTGGAGGCTTGGTAGGACTCATCCGTGAGTTGCTTGCGTCCCAAGATCATCGGGGAGATGCCCTGCACTAAGTAGTATAAGATGCTATGAGTGGAAGTGGTCCTCGAGGGAACAGTGCGGTCAACAGTTTCAAGCGCCTGAACCCTCCATTCTTCGATGGCAGCGAGGATGCCATTGCTGCCGATGCTTGGCTACAGGATACAGAGGTAATTCTCGAAGCCGCGAAGACTCCAGAAAATGAGAAGGTGGCTGTGGTGCGCCTACAGTTATTGGATCTAGCCCGCAGTTGATAGGCCTCACAAGCAGTGGGATTGGCAACACCTGTCTCCTGGGCAGTGTTCAGCGAGAAGTTCCAGACAAAGTATTATGATGTAGTGGCTCGATATGACTTGCAGACCAGGTTCAGTAATCTTAAGCAGATGGGGAGGACGGTCGACGGTTATGCGGTCGAGTTTTCCAGACTCAGTTATTTTGCTTCCACCTTGGTGGCAACCGAGTTTGACAGAGCGCAGAGGTTCCAGCAGGGACTTCACCTAGAGATTATATTGGCAGTAGAACAGTTCGAGCATCAGAACTATGATGCGGTGTTGCGAGCAGCGAGGAGGCACGAGTATACCTCCCAGAGAATAGTGGACATGACCGGAGGTCGGAAGCGGTCCCATAGACAAATGAATCAGTCTTCAGCCCAGCCCCGGCATCCAGGGCTTTGACTATTGGAGCTCCGAGGCGAGCGGCCTCAGTGACGTCGGTTCAGCACTCAACCCCGACGTACTCTCAGCAGAAACAGAAGCAAGCACAGTCTTCCGCCGTGGGCTGTTCTTATTGTAGGAAGCCTGGGCACGTGGTAGCGGAGTGTCGCAAGGCGTTGGGATTGTGTTTATTGTGTGGAGAGCCAGGCCATAGGGTGGGGTCCTGCCCTTTCAGAGTTGATTCAGCATCGACAGTATCTAGTCCCTCGGTTAGGGGACCAGCACCAGTACCAGCTCCCATTCACCAGCAATAGCAGTTTCTGTTCCCGAGGCCATTGCCGACTCAGGCCCAGACTTTCCAGCAACAGAACCCGCGGCAGTTTGCCCTAGCCCAGGCTCAGGTTCAGAATCGGCCGAGAGGTATATGTGTTCTCTTATCTTGCTTTTCTACCGTTATTATACGGGATGTATGACGTATTTTCATGTATCCTAATTGCGACGGAACATCCCGGACCCGAGCCATATCCTAGGTCATTCGAAACTGGTTATTGGTACCAACCTTTTCGTATGAGGAGAGGCCCGTGTCCATGTTTGACCAAAGAGAGAGACCTTAAGTGCAAGACTATCAGTTCAGTCCGTGTTGCTTAGAGTCATCCCGGCTGGTTTGACTCGTAAGGTGTAATATCATCCTCATGCCTTACGCTTCGAATCCTTGCTTGCATGAATGATTGTATGATTGATTGGTAGTGGTAGATTGCCTATGATAGAATAGCTTTCCCTTACATCTCTAGCCTCTTGATTAAATTCCGAGGACGGAATTCTTTTAAGTAGGTAGAGTTATAATATCTGTAGTTCGTATTACGTATTTTTGGAATAGTGTACGTATTTTATCTTGTATTGCTTAATTTCTGGCTTAGCTTTTTCCTTCTTGGCTCGGTTTATTCTTAGCCCGAGGTTGGCTTGGTTCGGTTGGGATTATTTTTGGTTCATCATGAACCATGGATGAACCCCCACCTACCACCACCTTTGGTATTTATTACCATTCTTCTTTCTCTCTCTTTATTACTCTTCTTCTTCTTCCATTTACTACTTCACCTACCAGAGAGAGAGAGAGAGAGGAGAGAGAGAGAGAGAGAGAGAGAGAGAGAGGTCTAGGCAAGTGTAACTTGTTTCATGGAGGAACCCTAATTTTATTGCTTCATTCTCTTTCTTACAGCATTCTAAATTACTTTAGAACTTGGCATTTTCACTTTCCATGGCTAGATTCTTGTAGATCTATATTTACATTATTTTCGGATTTTTTGGGTTTTGATCTACTTAATCTTGTTATTTTCGAGTTTTGATGGTTCCATGTTGTAGAGAATTTCGTTCTACCCCATTTTGACCTATGGAAGTCGGATTTGTGCTCCGGATGATAGAGTTATGCAGCTTGGAAGCCATGGCTTATGGCGTACTTCTTTTCGAAAATTTGGAGAAGAAGCACAATCCCGAGCCGCATGGTAGCACTTGACCGCATGAACATTCTTGTGGCAAGTCAGTTCCAACCGCATGCACTATTGCCTGGACTTGACCGTATGACAAGTTCATACGACAAGTATTTAGTCTAGCCGCATGAGGCTCTTGTACTCCTTACTAGCCGCATGAGCCCTTGAACTGACCTGGCCGCATAGGCGTGTAACCTGTCTGGCCGCATAAGACCTTGCTTCCGAGCCGCATATGCATCAGCACCCTTGGCCGCATGAGGCTGAGTCCATTATCAGCCGTAGGCAATGATTGGCCGTGATTGATTGGATGGAGTCTAGTCCAGTATAGTATTGTCTAGAAGTGATTGATTGCAAGATTGTACCAGAATGATTGAATGATTGTCACTCCAGATTGTTGCTGTAACGATTGTACTCTATTGCCACTCTAGCGTATTGTACTCTTCATTGTCATTTTTATCATTGTACTCTCTTATTTTCACCTTAATGATTGTCACCTTTAGCAATAAATGATCAGAGACTAAGTTCTGTTCAGGCGAAGGGTTACAATCTCGGTCCTTGTTTCGTTTAAGGATTGTAACCTAGCTTTCGGAATAGTACCTTCGTCTTCTCTTCATATATTGTCCAGCTATATTTAATTTAGTATGATTTTCCAGTTTTCTTATGTCAATGATGCTTCACGTAATTATTCTCTGATTGGGACAAGTGCTTTGGTATTGCACAAACCTCAATCTGTGTTACTTATTGTTGTTTTCTTACATATTGAATGCTAATGATTTTGTTGGTTTTAGTCCTTAAGTGAAGCCTCCTTTGTGGCACTTGCTCTTTCTGGGGTCTGACCCAGCTGGTTTTGTATAGCCAGATACCGGAGCAGCACTAAAGGATCTTCCTGCTTTCCAGCCCGATGGTGACCACCAGGCGTAACCAGGGCATCGAGTGGGTTTCTTTTTGTTCTTCCACTGTAATATTGTAAATTATTCTTTTGAGGCGTTTAGCCGACGAGCAAGTGTTAGCTCGATTGTAGCTTTAATTATTGTCTGCCTACGGGCTGTAACATGATTGACAAGCCCCCGGGGTTGATCATGTATGACTGAACTCTTGCTAGTCCTCACATTTTGTCACGACTAGCTTCATGATCATTCCGAATATGTAATGTATGGGACGCCTTACTATTGTATATTTGGTGGTCTGACATCTTGTAACTATTATTAGTTGGTTGAGATTGAGACAATAGTCTATTTGTGACCCTAAGAGACTGATGGATTGTAGTGAAACCCTCACATATCTAGACAGCCGTGACCGTATAGCGACGTGGATTCCATTCCGTTATACGTAGCTGGCTATGTCTGCCCCCACTCTCCAGTGTTTTGGTTCTGGGGCGTGACAGTACTTGATGCTGACACGATTGTTATCACGGATTGGTACTATATGGATCTTCTTTTGAGATGTTTTCCCCTTGTATTCACTAAATACATATTGTGATGTGCGTTTCACTTACATATTGTATTTATTGAATATCCATATCCTTGTATACTCATTGTGCATATTGTACTCTCATTATCACATAAGTTCCAGGGATAGACCATTGTACACTATTGTATAACATTGTACAACTATTATATAACATTGTACATCTATTGTATAATATTGTACATCTATTGTATAACATTGTACACTAATGTATAAGATAACGTAACTGGAGTGGATCCTTGTGTATTGATTGGGGAGGGGGAGTAGAATTGGTTATGTACTCAAATCCTATTGTACAATATTGTATAACTATTGTATATGTCTATTGTACACTCATGTACAATGGAGTTACCATTGTATTGTCCTAGACCGTTTACATAACCATATTGTACTCTAAATCACAGTTGGCTTACAGTTCTTACTTATCATATATAGTTATTTCCTGTTATCAAATCTCTACCGTTTTTCATATACATTCTTCTTTCAGCATTTCATGTACCTTACTCTATTGCATGCTATATATTTCCTAACTTGATATGAACTGCGTGAGATGTTTTGTGCTCGCTCCTGTCCTGACTGGACCTGTTGAAAATATTATAGAGGATGAGGCCTGCATAGACACCTTCTATGGGACAGCTGTAGATGACTCTTGTGACCCAGATTTTCAGTCGGATCCAGTAGCTATAGAGACTGAGGCTCCCTAGTCTAGGTTTACTATTTCTGTCATTTGAGATCTGGATTGTATATATTCTTTCATATTCAGTAGTTGAGACTTGTACTCTGGATGTTGCTGAGATGTTATCTTAGACACTTAGACTCTCTGGTTGTGATGTATATTCTTTTATTCCAGTATTTATCTATCTATCTTTTTATCTTATCATTCTGCCTTAGATGTGATTGAGACTGTATATTGCTATGTCACCTCCATTCGGAGTGTATATACTGTACAGGTACCTTTATATTGTTAGATGATTGACCTAGGACAACGTTTCTACCGCCGACACTGCGGCGTAGGCTGGGCGTTGTTACGTTCTCATACCCTCACAATAGGTGCGGGTCGTGACACGTTGACCCCGTTTGACCATGGTTGACTGTTTTGACCAAAAGTCAACCAAAAGTTAACTTTAGCCTAAAATTAACCGAAACTTGACTAGAGTTGACCAGTTGACCAAAAGTCAACTGTGAGTCAACCATTGACCTAGTTTGACCTAGAGTGGACTATGAGTTGACCGGTTGACCAAAAGTCAACTGTAAGTCAACCCATAGATTGACTTAGTTTGACTTAGATTGACTTAGTTTGACTTGCTTTTACTTCCAAAACTTTATATTGATACAGTATTCCATCTTTAGGTCCTCGACGCACTGTATTGGACTCAGTTGACATATTCCACTAGATCTCAGGCGAGTACATTCTCGGATAATATTTTTGTTTTATGATATCGTCTATGTTTCTCGTATTTAGTGTAGATATTCTTGTTTTCTTGACACATTATTCACATGGATTGGTATTTATATGGATTCCGTCATGAGATGTTATTCCTTGTATTATTTGGTATATCTTGTGCAAGTATTTCTTGTTCCTTATGCATTGTATAGACACGATTCCTGTGAAGGCTAGCTACCTTCTCAGAGAATCACGTGTCATGACGTGTAATGGTTGGATCTACTATACTAGTCGGAGACAGGAAGTATTAGTGTAGATGTGTGGTCATTACACTTCTTGTGCAAGTATTTTAGATCTTGTGAGTGTTAATCATACACTCTACGTATGATTAACCAGGCGAGTAAACCTTGTGCAAGTTCCCAAGCCGGCCACATGTTGTAGCTAGTATTCACTCACATAGATGGTATGATTATCGACTCTTGTACATGATATGATCGATTTTCTTGCCATTTCTCTAGCTATAGTTTACAGCTTTAACCTTGCCATGCTACTTTTATGTACTTTCCACTTTACCTTGTATATTCTCTCTATTTACTACTACATTTTCAATATCGTCTAACTAGAACTGTTATTTGAGATTGGTGCTCGTTCCATCCTGACTGGATATGTTTACAAAATTTTACAGATTATGGTGAGGATGAGTGTCCTACCTACTACGGTCCTCATGACGTAGTTGGCCTAGACTTGGATACCCTAGTTCAGCAAGGGTTAGCTCCAGCCGATGGGGCTTTAGAGTAGCTTAGCTGGTTTAGTTTGGTACTGGACTTTATCTCCAGATTACTTTTGGTTTGTTATTATTTTGTTAGCACTTGTATTTGAGATTGTTGACTCTAGACTTGTATTATTTTTGTGTTGGATCTTCTGGATGACATTTCATATCTTGTTGTTTTAATCTTTCGGTATCAACTATCTTTCTTAGAGTTTGTGATTGAGTATATTATATTGTCATTGCTTGTTCTCCATTCGGAGTTGACCATTCTCGACAGGTTTTGATATTAAAACTATTTTTAGATAGTGGACATAGACAGTGTTCTACGCCATTTCTGCGGCGTAGGCTGGGACGCTGTCACGCACTCGTGCCCTTACTCCGGGTACGGGTTGTGATACTTGTAGGCCTCGAAGCTCACAGAGATTCTTCAAGGGAGCCATTTCCAAGATCTTCTTAGTCTTCTCAGGGTCAATATGAATACCCTTGGCTGTGACGATGAAGCCCAATAATTTGCCACTAGTAACTCCCAAGAAAGACTTGGTTGGGTTCATCTTCAGTCGATGTATACGTATCAAGTCGAACACCATCCTCAAGTCGTCCAAATGGCTGGATTTCTTCTTACTTTTAATGACAATTTCATCAACATAATATTCTACCATTTTTTGGAGGTGTTTACAGAATATGGTGCTCATAGCCCACTGGTATTTTACTCCAGCATTTTTTACCCCGAAGGGCATTATCGTGTAACAGTATATCCCTTTTGGATTTTGGAATTAAGTATGCTTTTCGTCTTTAGGGAACATCTTGATCTGGTTGTAGCCTGAGAAATCATCCATGAAGGACATACGTTCAAAGCCGCAAGTGTTGTCAATCATCACGTTGGTGATCGGGAGGTAGAACTCGTCTTTTGGATAGGCTGAGTTGAGATCCCTAAAGTCTATGCAGACCCGAATCTTTCGTTCTTCTTGGTGACTGGGACAATATTGGCCACCCAATCTGGTTATTGTTCCTCGCAAATATAGCCTCTCTATGAGTTTATCGACTTCTTTCTCGATAGCATCCATGATGTTGGTGCAGAAATGACGCTGTTGCTGTTTTACATGCGTAACATCGGGTAAGATATTGAGACGGTGTATGGCAACTTACGGGTCTAAACCCGACATGTCTTCATAGCCCCAAGCAAAGACATCGATGTACTCTTGGATAAGTTGTATCAGAGATTCTTTGTCTTCTCTAATCAAGCTTTTACTGATGAAGATGAACTTAGGGGAAGCCTCATCTCCCAGCTCGACTTGGATGACCTCATCTTCAATGGCAGGTTCGCTCCGTTCGAAGCGCCATTCTCATTAGGATCCCAGGTGTTGAGCCCAAGGTTCATCCCCGAAGAATTTAAATATTTGGTCTTTATCCTCGACTGGAGGATCTGTAGAGAGACCATATTGACGGACAGTATCCGTTTGAAGGTTTTGCTGATACCCCAACCCCCAGCGAGTACGCTGGTATTAATTTTGGGACTTTTCCTTTGGAGCTCGAAGTCATAAAGAAAGTTTGCCATAGTTCAGTCCTTTGTCGCTGGTCAAGTCGTAACCCATCTTCTGAATAATGTGTTTGTCTTGAGTAGTGTAACGGTCGAGTTGCAACTTACCGTTATCAGGTTCTGGTTCTGCCGGAGCTAGCCGCTGGGGATGCTCTAATCGACCTAAGATGATGGGTCCTTCCTCTTTCTTTCTTGATGGAACCAAGAAGTAGGTACCTTGGGGAGAGAAAACTCGGCTTGCAAGATCAGCAGTTGTCACTTGTGTTTGTAACATATACAGTACGTTGTCTAAGAAATACTTAGTATTCCAGTGTGCACACGAGTAATTCAAAGACAAGTTTCTATTAATGAAATGCAAAATCTTATCATAAGGGATTACATTATCTTAGGAGTGTGCCTCGGTATCGGCGCATATGTAGTCTTCCAACTCTTTATTTGTGAGCACTAGGGCTGCCATAGAAGAAGGTGGAGGAGATTTTCCTTTCAACTTGACTACCAAGGGGGCTATAGTTGGAGGTTCCTGTGACCTCAGAGTTAACTTTCGAGCCTCCTGGGGGAGCTTTATTTGTGTAAGCTCCTGGATAGCAGCTGATATCGTCAAGGGCGATCGAGCCAGAGGCTTTCCTCGAAGCTTGATGACGAGAAGAGCTAACAACTTGGGAGGTTTCCCCTTCAATCGACCCTCAATGGTTCTTCTGCCATAGCCATGCTTTCTGGTTCAGTATCTGCCTCGTCGTCGGCATCATCGTCCCATGGGACTGACTTGTATAGCTCATCATCTATAAAGTACGCTTCGAGTCCTCAAAATGGATCGATGTCAGCAAACTCGATTTTGATAGTCCCGTTGCTGGCCACATACTTCATGCATTGATGGAGAGTGGAGGGCACGATCATGTATCATGAATCCATGGTCGACCGAATAGAATGTTGTAGTTTATATCAACATCAATGACGTAACAAGTCACGTCTATCTAGAGATCGCCTATTTGGCATTTCAGGCGAATCTTACCCAGGGGCTCACTCTTTTCAGCGTTGAAGCCGCTGATTGTAGTATTTGACGCAGTCAGCCGATGCATTAGGATCTCCAAAGTTTGGAGTAACCTTCGAGGGATGATGCTAAGAGAAGAGGCATGGTCGATGTGGATATGATTGACCTTAATGGCACCAACTTACCCCATGTAGTACAGGGGCCTGTTGTGTCATTTGTTCTTCAGCAGCATGTCATGCTGAGTGAAGGTGATGTTAGGAATCACCTCGACCACACTGTGACAATGTGGGCAAGCGGCAGGATCCTTCTTGGGCGGTTGCACCTGAGCTAGGAAGGAGTCAGCGTTCTGTAAAGCTTCGCTGAGGGCGTCTCGAGTCTCTTTGGAGAGACGGAAGAGCTCGAAGATTGACAGTCGAATCGGAGTATTGGCAAGCTACGCCAATATGTCAAAGTTGTAGGGCTTCATCGGTGTAACGTCCCAGTCCCGTAATACATAGGACTAAGTATGTCAACATGCCAGCTGTACGTATACGAAGAATACACCAATATGTGGTATCCTCATATTTGTACATAAGCTGTAAGTAACAATATATGATAAGCCATAATATAATAACTATATCTCATCCACAGCTCAACACAAAGTGAATAAATAAGTCTCAATGATAATAAAAGAAGTCAAAAGATAGTAGGGTGGTCATTCCCACTCCAAATAGCTATGAAAAATAGTCTCAACTAAATGGAGTCCAACCTCCTCAAAAATAGAATAATAAAGATAAAAGATGTCCACTACAAAGTCTCAAATAATAAAGAGGAACTAAGTATCAGCAGGAGATGCCTCATCATCGACGTAAGAAGGATCCGAAGCTGCTCCGTACTCCTGGGGATAGTCTTGCTCGTTTAATCCTGGAGAGATCACCAGGTCCTCAGAGGGACATAACATGATACAGAAAAAACATGTCAAAATAACTGAATATAAAAATATGCCACTATGATACTACAGGTTTTCCTAACCATTTATATGATATGTACTTTTGAGGACAACGTTCTACGCAGGGGCTGTAAGGATTCACGCAAGTAATAAAGAGTGGCCGTCAAGTAGCGCTCATCCGAGACACAATCGGCCTATGTATGTGTGTAGTAAGTAAATGTAGCCCCTACACTAGTAGCTGTCCCTTCCCCCGATGCTCCTGTCCAATATTTATCCATAGCCTATCCAGTTGGCAACTGTTACGGCTTCTAACTCAATACACTAATAGCAATTGCCTCCTATCCGTCGCACGACCCGTACGTAACGGTGGCCTGTCGAGTACGCAGGTCCATGTCCTATATGAACTCACTCATCTCGTGATACACATGTGTCAAGGCCATAGGAGATATGAAAATATCCCACACTCATAAGGTGGTCGTCTAACTCTAGGGCGACATGCATAATAGAATATAAAAATAACGACAACGAATAAATCTAGTCGCCTGTACCCAAGTGTGACTTGGATGCACAATATAAACAAAATTACAAATAAGAGAAAGAAATATGCAATAATAAAATATACTAAAAATAAATGAGCACGATCAGAATCTATGGCAAGGTATAATTGCCTGTGGTGCGAGGAGGACAAATCCAAATACTGCAAGTGTCAACACAAAACTCACAAATCACAGATGACTTCGAATGATGAAACAAACATCAAAAATGTTCTCAGTAAAAAATATATACCTAGGAAACGCCTGTCTAAAAGTCAAATTCCAGAACAGGGGCAAAATTGTAATTTTGGGTCAAAACGATGTCCGTCGTTGGACCCGCTTTGCACCGAAATATGCACCAGTATCTACGATCTCTGAAGT
Source organism: Iris pallida (assembly GCA_029216955.1). NCBI lineage: Eukaryota > Viridiplantae > Streptophyta > Magnoliopsida > Asparagales > Iridaceae > Iris > Iris pallida. The sequence goes on along the minus strand of JANAVB010033015.1, from coordinate 2,456,908 downwards.
CGGCAAACTACATGTCTACAGATCCAATTTGAGGAGATGAACCCAACGGTATGTCCAATTTAGGATTCCGATGAGCTGTGCACAAAATCGCCCGTTGAATCGGGTCGCAGGCCCGCCAATTTTGGCGTTCCGTTCATCCTTCTCAGAATCGGACCAAACTTGGCATACAGAACCAGAATTTTGATTCAGACCTATTGGCGCAAGTTTCGTCTCGATTTGATGAACTTGCATAAAATAATTAGGAAATTTAGAAAAAGGCCGATACGACATTCTTCGATGGATACGGGTCAAATTTATCGCGCACACACGACCAATTTGAATTTCGTCAAAGCTCACATGTCCATGAAATCGATACGCACCTTTTGATGCTTTCGGTTCACGACCACATCGCCTGGTTTGGTGGGACACACATGGTATCAGTGAAGTTTTTATAAAGTCGATTATTTTGAAACACTGTTTTTGACAATTTTAGAAAACGAATTACTTAACCTATATAGGATGAAAATAGAAAATACAAGAAGGGATTTGTAGAGGGTTATGTTGTCTTCCAGTCCCTTTAAAAAAATTTCAAAAATTCATAATACGCTGGTTGCAATTCAGCGATGAACAGAGGCATCGACACATCAAAATCTGTCTTTACGACACTGATTTTTCCTAAACTTTCATGATTTTTCACGAAGCTTACAGGCTCAATTATATTATTACATCTACTGGGATTGGTAGAGGGTCATCTACATTGTACATAGGAACTTACGGAATCAAAAATGATATTGTGTATATGAAGAAATCGAGTCGAAAAGGGGAGTACCTTCCTGCGGCGTCCGAACAGAGCTGCTCTGTCTGGCGCGATTTCGACGACTCCCCGGTGAACGGTGGCACGGCACTTTGCAGGCGGTCAAGAAGGTCGGTCCAGGGATATGGAAGATAGGAGAACACGCGTAGGGCTTTCCAGTCGATAGAAATATATTTGTATACCAAGAATCGAAACCCAATTCCAATATATATATCGGTTATTTAAATCCTAATTTCATTTAGATTTAAATTCGAATTTGAAAGGGTTTAATCTAGATCGGGGGATAATCTGATAGGGATTAGTTTAGAATTTATTTTATTAGATTTGGAGTTAAAAATCGGGTAGTTCGGATTTGAGAGGAGGTCTCCTCTTCGCGCGCAGGGCTGGCTCGGGTTCGGCCTGGGGAAGGGAATGAACGGTAAGTTCATTTAAATATATTTTTTAAATTTTTATATATAACTTATCGCTAAATATGTATACACTCATATATTCTAAAATCATAGAAAATTATTAAAAATATTATTTTAATTAGTAATAATCTTATTATTCACATATAGAAGGATCTTACACATATATATACATGGGTACAATCTGTATATATCCATATACAAATATATATATACATATATACATGCTAAAATAAAAATCTAAAACTAATTTAAATAAACTATTATAATACAAAATCATTTTTAAAATAAAATAGAAAAATTAAATTTAAGCCAAAATATTTATAAAAATCCACACAAATTTGGAATTTTACATTCTACCCAACTTAAAAAAAATTTCGTCCTCGAAATTAAACTAAGGTAGGGGGTCAAATACAATGCAAAATTTTTGGAAGGGTCAAGTCATGCAAGACGTACCTTGGTCTTTGAACAATTTCGGGTAACGATTTCGGATGTCGTCCTCGTGCTCCCAAGTAGACTCCCATGGCGAGTGATGCTTCCATGCCACGCGAACCAATGGTATAGATCGATTCCGTAACACCTTCACTCGACGATCGAGGATACCTACTGGTTGCTCTTCGTACGACAAACTCAGTCCAACAGTAATCTCGGAGTGATCAAGCACATGATTGCTTTCTGCCACGTACCTCCTCAGCTGAGATACATGAAATACGTCATATACTCCCTCTAGCGATGGTGGCAAGGCCAATCTATAAGCAACGTCTCCCATACGCCCCAAAATATCAAAAGGGCCGATGTATCTTGGACTCAACTTGCCACGTCCTCCGATTCGAATCGTGTCCCTAGTGGGGGATATCTTCAAGAAAATATGGTCACCTTCTATGAACTCCTAAGTTCGACGACGATTATCTGCCCACTGCTTCTGTCGATCCTACGATGCTCGCAGGTGGTCTTGTATCTTCTTTACCTTCTCCACTGTGCTCAAAACTAGCTCGGGGCCCAATATCTATCGTTCTCCAATATCGCTCCAACGGACAGGAGATCGACACTTCCTACCATATAATGCTTCAAATAGAGCCATCTGAATACTCGCTTGATAGCTATTATTGTAAGAAAACTCCATAAGATGAAGATGGTCCTCCCATGATCCGCCAAAGTCAAGCATACACGCTCTCAACATATCCTCTAGCGTTTGAATCGTACGCTCTGACTGGCCGTCTGTCTGTGGATGGTAAGACGTGCTAAACTTCAAATGCGTACCCAAACTGTCCTGTATACTCCTCCAAAAATGTAAGGTAAACCTCGAGTTACAAAATGACACGATACTAACTGGTACACCGTGTAGTTTTACTATTTGCTTCATATACATATCTGCCAAAAATTTTGTGGACTGTCCCAATCTAAAAGGTAAAAAGTGGGCCGATTTGGTAAGTCTATCAACAATCACCCATACCGCATCTTGTCCACTAGGACTCCGAGGAAATCCTGTGACGAAGTCCATCGTAATGTGCTTCCACTTCCACTTGGGAATGGGTAGTGGCTATAATAATCCGGCCGTCCTCTGGTGCTCGGCCATCACTTGCTGGCACACCAAACACTTGATCACGAAGCGAGCTATCTCTCGCTTCATTTCGTGCCACTAATAGTACTGCCGCAAGTCTCGGTACATATTAGTTCCTCTTGGATAAATAGAGTAAGTCGAACTGTGTGCTTCTGCCATCAACTCCTACCGCAACTCTCTATTAGGAACATAAATATGATCACCACATCGCAATGTTCCATCGGAATGTATCCTCAATCCCGTCTGCTGCCCTGCCTCGATCCTCTCTCGAAGTCGTCGAAATCTAGCATCCGTAGATAATGCTGCCTTGATCCGATCTACTAGTGACGATTGCACTTGGAGGTTAGCTAACACGCCCTCTGCTCCAGACAATACTACCTTAATACCAAGCTGCTGCAAGACTGTGATCAATTCCTTCTGCGTAGTCAAAAAGTGTGCCGTAGGCTTACGGCTCAATGCGTCTGCTACAACATTAGCTTGCCCGGATGATAATGTACTCAATCTCGTAATCCTTCATCAACTCTAACCAACGTTGCTGTCACATATTTAACTTTTTCTGCATGAACACGTACTTGAGGCTCTTATGGTTAGTATAGATATCAACCTTCTCGTTGTACAAGTAGTGTCTCTATAGCTTCAAAGCAAAGATAACCGCGACGAGCTCTAGATCGTGGGTTGGATTATTCTTCTCGTGCACCCTCAACTGTCTCGATGAATATGCTACCACATGACCATGATGCATCAATACGCATCCTAATCCTTTCCCGGATGCATCGTTGTAAATCACAAAACCTCCTTGGCCTGATGGTAGTGTCAAGATATATGCAATGGTCAAGCGCTTCTTCAACTCATCTGTCCATATAAACTCCTGATCCTTGCAAGTTAGTCGAGTCATTGGCCCCGCTATTTGAAAGAAATCTCCTACGAACCTTCGGTAATATCCCATAAGTCCAAGAAAACTTCTCACCTCAGAAGCTGATGTGGAAGCGGGCCATGCCTTGACTGCTGTAATCTTCTCAGGATCTACCGATATGCCATCTCCAGTAACAATGTGCCCAAGAAATGAAGCCTCCTTGAGAAAGACTTCACACTTGCTAAGCTTCGTAAAAAGTTGCTCATCCCTCAAGATTTCCAAAACTGTCCGTAGATGCTGCTCATGCTCATATTGGCTCTTCGAATATATCAAGATATCATCTGTAAACACGACCATAAATTTCTCCAAGTACTGATGAAATATCACGTTCATTAAGTTTATGAAGACTGCCGGGGCGTTGGTCAACCCGAAAGGCATGACCAAGAACTCGTAGTGTCCATACCTCGAACGAAACGCGGGTCTTTGGAATGTCTTCTTTTCGAACCTTCAGTTGGTGATAGCCCGATCGTAAGTTAATCTTGGAGAATACTTTTGCTCCACTCAGTTGGTCAAATAGATCGTCTATACGTGACAAGAGGTACTTATTCTTCACTGTTACTGCATTCAAGGCTCTGTAGTTTTTGAACATGCGTACCATCCCATCTTTCTTAGGCACAAAAAGAATGGGTGCTCCCCATGGTGATGCACTGGCACGAATAAAGCCTTTCTCCAATAAATCGTCAATCTGCATCTTCATCTCCACCAACTCCTTAGGTGCTAGTCGATATACTCGAGACGAAATAGGCTCGACTCCGGGAATAAGCTCAATAGAAAACTCAATGTCTCGGTCAGGTGGCAGTCCTGACAATTTCTCGGAAAACACATCCTCGAACTCAGCGATAACAGGGTGCTGAATGGTGTTCTACATCAAAATGTGAGTCCCCAAGGCAGGTACATCGCTCCTCAAGGCTTCCTCTTTGGTGAACTCGAACTCCGTATCACTCAGGGGTCTAAAGATGATACTGCCCCTATGGTAGTCAATAAGAGTGAAATGCTGGCTCAACCAGTCCATTCCGAGAACTACATCGAATATCGGCATAGGAAATACAAGAAGTCATGCCTTCATTTCTCTACCACTTATCACTACAAAATAATCTCTACAAACACCACTAATAGGTACAACTCCTCCTCCCGTGAGGATTCTAATATTTTGAGATAAATATGACATGGTTATACTGTGTCTAGTGGTAAAGCTAGTGGCTATGAATAAATGAGTGGCTCCAGTGTCAAATAATATGATGGTAGGAAACGATGCAACTAAAACTATACCTGCTATGACGTCCACCTCTGGTTCTGCATCCTCGGCAGCTAGTGCAAAAGCCTTTCCAACTCTCTGATTGCCCGTCTGTGCTCTAGCCTGCTGGAATTGGGTTACCTGAGGGGGTAAGGGTGGTCATGGTGCTCATGGTCCTGCATTAGCTGGCCTCTGCTGCTGATTATGTGGAGTGATCCTCTAAAATGAGCAATCCTTAGCCTGGTGCTGATTCGATCCACAGATCAAACAATGACCCAATCGTCGTCTATAATCTCTCAAAACATGACCAACCTTGCCACAGTAATGGCAAGTGGCCTTCTCCTGTGTCTGGTATGGTCATGTCCTCTGCTGATGCTGATGTATGGGAGGACGTCTCACTGGCCCTCTTATAGTAGTCTTAGCTGATCCCATAGTCGAAGTAGCTCGTCGGTTTGCCTTCTTGCTTGGGGCCTTCTGAGTTCTAACCTCTGCCAGAACAACTACTTGGGAGACCCTCGACTCGGAGCTGGTATACCTCTGCAACTCTATACTCAAGCCTCTATGAAATCTTTTGGCCTTCTCTAGCTCTGTCGTAACCAACCCCGGTGCAAAATGACTCAGTCGACTAAACTCGACGTCGTATTCATCAACTGTCATATTCCCTTGATCCAAGTGTAGAAACTGGTCATACAGTGCATCCTTGGTAGTGTCAGAAAAAAACTTCTTATTGAACAGTATCTTGAATTCCTTTCACGTCTGGTCAACTCTTAGTCGTCTCTCCTCTGCGGCCCACCAATCGTAAGCATTTCCTTCCAAATGTAACTTCACTGCCGTCATCCATAAATTTGCGAATAACTCTGAAGCCTTCAGGAGATTTTCTGTCTTAACCAGCCAATTGGTGATCCCGATGACGTCTTCTGTGCCCTTGAAGTGTGGAGGATTCATGTTGTGGAACCCTTCAATAGTGCCCACAGAGGCTTGGGGTGCTCGGGTCAGTGCTGTCTCCAAACCCCTCATAATAGCCTCGCTCTACTGCATCTGGGCCTGTACTAAGCTCTGGAGGATCTGATCTGTAGTAGTCCCACCAGCCTGAGGCATGGGCTGCTGTAGGGGCATATATGGCATCTAGGACATAAATTGTGGGACACCCTGAGGCCCGTACTGTAAAGGATATGAAGGATATGAAAGGGATACTGTAGGGGGTATGAGGGAGGATACTATGGGTGATTCAGTGGAGAATACTGGGGTGGATATGGTGATGGATATGGTGGGGACTGTTGGGGTGGATAAGATGGTGGATACTATGGAGGCTATTGCGGTAGATATGATGATGGTGGATATAGGGGTGGAATCTATGGTATGGACTGTGATTGTTAGGGTGGTGGAGGCGGTATGCACTCCTCTTGAGTTACAGGGTTCCCAGGGTCTGTTTACCCCACTTGAGGTGCCGGGGCTTGCTGCTGAGTAGTGAGTGGTGTCATCACAGGCTGCAATCCGGATGGTTCTGGAGTAGTAGGGACATGGGCGGCTGTCCCAGCTGTCCTTCTTGAGCAGTGGTATTTCCATCAGTAATGGCGAGAGGGGTAGAGCATCCACTACGAAGATTCATCCTATATTGGCACGAAGATTTGAGTTTGGTAAGAACAAGGTCAAACTGGATGTAATCAAGCAGTTAAACGAGAAATTTAGTAGAGGTCGAGGAAGATATTAATAAGTGGATGAGATTCTATATCCTATTCCGATATGCAGGCTTGTTAGGCACAGTCATATAACCCAACAATATTAAATATACATGCATGGGCTACCATAAAAACATGTAACGCCCCAGTACCATAATACATAGGACTAAGTACGTCAACATGCCAGCTGTACGTATACGAAGAATACACCAATATGTGGTATCCTCATATTTGTGCATAAGCTGTAAGTAACAATACATGATAAGCCACAATATAATAACTATATCCACAGCTCAACACGAAGTGAATAAATAAGTCTCAATGATAATAAAAGAAGTCAAGAGATAGCCGGGTGGTCATTCCCACTCCAAACAGCTATAAAAAATAGTCTCAACTAAATGGAGTCCAACCTCCTCAAAAATAGAACAATAAAGATAAAAGATGTCCACTACATAGTCTCAGATAATAAAGAGGAACTAAGTATCAGCAGGAGATGCCTCGTCATCGACATAAGAAGGATCCGAAGATGCTTCGTACTCCTGGGGATAGTCCTACTCGTCTAATCCTGGAGAGATCACCAGGTCCTCAGAGGGATGTAATAAGATACAAAAAATATGCCGAAATAACTGAATATGAAAGCATGCCACTATGATACTACATGTTTTCCTAACCATCTATGTGATATGTACTTTTGAGGGCAACGTTCTACATAGGGGCTGTAAGGATTCACACAAGTAATAAAGAGTGGCCGTCAAGTAGCGCTCATCCGAGACACTATCGACCCATGTATGTGTGTAATAAGTAAATGTAGAACCTATGCTAGTAGTTGTCCCCTCCCCTCGATGCTCTTGTCCAAGATGTATCTACAGCCTGTCCATTTGGCAACTGCTACGACTTCTAACTCAATACACTAGTTGCAATTACCTCATATCCGTCGCACGACCCATACGTAACGATGGCCAGTCGAGTACACTGGACCATGTCCTATATGAAATCACTCATCTCGTGATACACATGTTTCAAGGCCATATGAGATATGAAAATATCCCACACTTATAAGGTGGTCGTCTAACTCTAGGTCGACATGCATAATAGAATATAAAAATAACGACAACGACTAAATCTAGTCGCCTTCATCCAAGTGTGACTTGGACGCACAAGATAAATGAAATGAAAAATAAGAGAAATAAATATACAATAATAAATTATACTAAAAATAAATGAGCACAATCAGAATCTATGGCAAGGTATACTTGCCTGTGGTGCGAGGAGGGCAAATCCAAATGATGCAAGTGTCAACACAAAACTCACAAATCACAGATGACTCCGAATACTGAAATAAATATCAAAAATGTTCTCAGTGAAAAATATATACCTACAAAATGCCTGTCCGAAAGACAAATTTTGGAACAGGGGCAAAATTATAATTTCGGGTCAAAACGATATCCGCTGTTGGATCCGCTTTGTACCGAAATGCGCACCAGAATCTACGATCTCTAAAGTTGGCAAACTATATGTCTACGGATACGGTTTGAGGAGATGAACCCAACGGTATGTCCATTTTTGGATTCCGATGAGCCGTGCACGAAATCGCCCGTTGAATCGGGTCGCGGGCCCTCCAATTTTGACGATCCGTTCATCCATCTCAAAATCGGACCAAACTTGGCATACAGGACCAGAATTTTGATTTAGACCTGTTGGCGCAAGTTTTGTCTCGATTTTACGATCGTGCACAAAATAATTGAGAAATTTAGAAAAAGGACGATACGGCGTTCTTCGACGGATACATGTCAAATTCGTCGCGCACACGCGACCAATTTGAATTTTGTCAAAGCCCACACGTCTGCAAAGTCGATTGTAGGTCTTAAAAAATCAAGTTGCACCTATCAACAAAGTCATGAAAACCAAGAAATACATCTTTCAAATGAATTGCGCAGAAGTCAGATTGTGCATCATTCAGATGGCGCAGAGTAGACTGTGCACACTTTCAAGTGCGTAAGCTGACGTAGCCATGTCATCATTACCTGACACAATCAAATCTTCTGACAACTGACAGCACAAAGAACGAGGAGACTGTTCGGTTATTGTGCCGTACAGCGCTCGAGGACAGCTGTACATGTAGCGCAATCTGTTTGCAGCACAATCCAGCCCAGCGCGGTCCATCCTAGCGCAATCCAAAGTCAGCACAATTCATGTGGCGCACTTCATCATGACAACTGACAAATGTACACATGGCATTCATGCTATCAATTGCTCACTACGTGGCAACCGTCTGTGCACGATCATGCGCATTTCAATCAAATGATGCTATGTGTCCAAGACAGTTGGCCCACGATCAGACAACTGCCTGTGCAGTCTAATGCTGTGCCATCCAGTGCATGCGCAATCTAACTTGTGCCATTCAGAATAACTAAAAGTTAGTTATTTCCAGAACTCTATAAATAGAGTTTCAAGTCTTCATTCCAGAGGATCAGACATAAAAAGTTCAAAAATATCAAAGAGTTCAGGAGTTCTTGCCCAAGTGCTGCTGCATTCTTCCAAGGCTTTTGCCTTCAAATTCAGAGGCTACCGTCTTCAAAGTTCACATCATCCAAGGGATAAAGCAATCGTCTTCTAGATTAGATTCCTACAGTTGTACTTTCCCAGAATTCTTGTAATCTCTTTACAAAGTTTGTTGAAATAAAATTCATACTTTTGTTTTTGCAAACAAAATGGCGATTCTGCTGGGGATGACTTTCTCCTCTGACGAGGAAGTGACAACTCAATATGATGTTGCGTCTATCGGAAAGACGCAGAAGACGTTGGTTGTGAAGGTCAACCAGACAGCCTATGAAGCCATGATCAACTCCAGGACCACTTCTCGCACTGCGACAAATTCTGCCACGAGCAAAGTGAGCCCAGTATGGGTCCCCAAGACTACTGCACCGCCAAGGGCAAGGCTCCCGCCGAGTCTTCAGCTCGGGTTGCACCACGCCCTTTCCGTCACGAAGCTGTGCACCCTGCTTTGCGAGGTAGACAACCTGATCGAAAACCCTTTTTAGGGTTTTTCGACTTTACTAAATCTTAAAATCTATCTCTTTTTAGAGATGTGATTGTACTGCGCCACCCTGTTTAGGGTTTTGGTTGCACGAACCCTTTATTCTTCATTTTTATGAAGAATATCTTCTCGCGCAATCGGTTGAATTGTGTTGGCAAAAGTCAGTGCAATCGGCTAATTTGTGCAAGATTGTCAGCACAATCTGATGCTTGCGCATGCTGATGTTTGTGCAATCTGATGTTTGCGCAATCTGATGTTTGCGCAATCTGATGTCAGAATCTCTGACTTAACTTGTACTAAATTGTGATTTTTCTGTTTGATGCAGTTGATACCAGAGAGGACCCAAATAATAAAATCTTCACAGGAACTTTAGCTGAACCAGAATACAAAGAGGACTTATCCCATGTACTCTTCCCGTAATATGCCCTTCTATCCTCTCGCCAAGCTATCCTGATAACTCAAGATAATGAAACTTTGCTAAGTCTGATAAATGGACAGCCTTTGCTATCTGCTGACGCTGTCACCCACAAGAAGCCTATGTTCCTCTTCGGTGACGCTATTGATAAAAGTTCTCAACCAAGACCCCGAGTTGAGTCGAGAACTTTCCAATGGAAGGAGAAACTGATCCAGTTACTAGACATAGCTAGATGCCTTCCTCTAGTAAGATATGCTCATGCAAGCCATCCTAGAAGGATGGACTGGGACATTACTCCCCTTCAATATGCACGGACAGGAAAAATCTGTATCAAGAAAGGCCCGAACAATAGGGATATGTTCTATAGTTCTTCCGAACGACACAACACTTTATTAAGAGGGTTGAAGCCAGGTTGTATCCTCCCTGAGAACTCGTCTTTGTTGCTGCCGGTAAGGACACCGATTTTTGCCAACGAGTATGCCAAGGCGGAGGGTAGATATCCGGATCAAGACATCCGGCTGACCGGTTTGGTAAACCCGGAAAACAAGAGATGGAACAGTATAACCAACTGGGCATTGGCTCAATTTGAAGATCAACTTAAAGAGATCGATCATTATAATGCGGTATACGCTACCGTATATGGCTTTCACCCAAACCCTCATCTGTTTCTAGCCCTGACAGAGAGGTACAACTATAGGACAGGGACATTCATGACGCCATGTGGGGAGATGGGATTGGCTCTCCATGAGATGAAGTATATCTCATATCTACCAAATGGAGACTCCCCTTATGAAGAATATATTCCCACCAACGACGAGTTAGAGAGACTGCGTCGGAAAAATCCAGAAATGGTAGCAGTTTTTGATAAACTACTGTGCCATTATAATATATGCTCCCTGTATTACCAGAGCGGTTCTTCCAACACATGTTATTCTTCCAAATGGCTGCCTTATCTTTTTCTTAACCATATCGTTGAGAAGAATACTAAAGATCATGACTCCTGCAATCCATCTTTCTTTCAACCTCTCAGCAACAGTAAAGTGATAAGGCTGATGGGAGAGAATAAGAGGATGGATATCGAAGTTACTGATGAACAACAATATCCTCCGCTCAAGCCCGGGGATTTTGTTGAGAGCTTCATAAGAATGGGCTACAGGTCCATGTCGAAAGAAGCTCAACTGGCAGGATTTTTAACATATTGGCTCCGTCGATTTGTTGTACCAGGAGCAAATGCCGTGGACCGCTTCCACCACGGCATTCTTTTCGCTGCCGTCCAGTTAGTCTTCGGCTACCGGATGGATTTGTTATCAGCGATGACCTGTAGAATAAATACAGGTCTTCGTCTGTATGTCGACGTAATGATCAAGTGGAAGGGTGAGAAAGGGAACTTCCCAAGACTGGAGTTTCCCTACACCTATCTGTTCGGGTGGTTGCTTTTGCATCATCCATCTATGATGAACCCCGACATGGGGGCAGTTAGCGGCAGCTTTCTGCGCAGATTCTCCCGAAGCAAGCGGGTGTACATCAGTCTGAAGGACTGCAGACGTGCCCTCAACCTTGGCAAGGGATGGAACTTTTACAGCTTTGCTCCTCCGGCTGGTTATGAGTTTATGGCGACAAATATGGTTGATCTGGGGAGGCAGCCACTGGGCCGAGCAGCTTTCGACTGGCTGAAGCGGATTAGACCATCACATCTAGTATACAGATTTGAAGAGGAATGCTTCCTTGAACCATATCTGCCGAGCCGCTTCGCTCGTCAATTTGGTTATGACCAATTCCATGTGGGCAACGCCATAACTTGCCTGCAAGGAATGGGGTACCTAATTGATGGTGCGAGAGCATGGGCATACTACATTACTCGAGATACTAGAACAGTGTTTTCGATGCCCAACAAAAATGACAATGGCCCAAGAATGTTGTACACATATTCTTTATTCTACACAGCTGCCAATACATTTGCTGAGAACTTTAGTCTGATTGATAGCTTTGCAACAGCGACATGTCTAAAGAAAGGGGCCACTGCTACATTAGCTCCAGCAAATGACGAACAACATGAACCAGTGGATGACCCATTGGAAGCTTCTAGAGAAGTAAACTTCCCTGAGGAAGTTAACCAACCACTAAGAATTTCTCTCAAAGTGGTTAAGTCTCCAGCCAAGGAGAAGAAGAGACGGAGAGAAGAACCTTCTTCTCCAGTTGCGAAGAAGAAGTTGATCTTGGAACCATCTTTAGAGAAGATCACTACTAGATCATAATCCCGACAATTGGCTGAATCAACTCGAGAAGAAGCAGCTACACCGACCTCTATTTAGAAACAGGTCGAGGTAGTAAATGTAGAGAGTCCTGAGAGGCCTCTGCATAGAAAGAAATTGGCCCACAGACGAAGAAAAAGAACAGTCTCTCCTCCAAGGCAAATCTTGTCTTCGGTAGTGATGAACGCTGCAGCTGGACTCACCATGCCATCTCCTACTCCTGCTTCTGAGTCTGGACATAAAACTCCTGGTCCAGAACAGAGGGAGGAGATCGAACAGAGAAAAGAGAGAAATGAGGCCGTAGAGCCCAGAGAAAATATTGCAGAGACAGAGCACGAAGCTTTGTAATCTTCTTTACCAGTAATGGAGACTACCCAACCTCCTGTTACACCAGGAGCAATCCATGAGAAGGAAGATCGTTTGATGATCGATGCTTTAAATGACTGTGACTTCGGTCTACAGGATTATGTTGACCAAACCATTGCAACTGCTAGTGGGGAGGCACCGGAGGAACATAAAAGCGAGGAGAGCTCATCATCAGAAGATATCGAGGATGCGCAGGATCCTGAAGGAGATGAATAGGTGCATGTGTTTCCTGAGGCTGCTGATGACACCTTGGATCCCGAAAAGGATGTTGAGGTGCAGGCATCTCCGAAAAAGATAACAGATGAAGAAACGGCCCTGGAGGAAACTCCTGCTGTTGATCCCCAAGGTATAAAGTGAAATTAGCAATCTTCTTTTAATAAATTGATAGCTAACATCTTTATTCTTATTCCGTACAGAGACCGCATCTTCTCCAGCACCTCCAGTATGCATGGATATAGTACTTGCAACGACGATAGCCAGTAGCAGTCGTCACTTATCATGTGGTTCTGAAGCAGAAAGTAGTCAGACAGTAATGTCTGAGGCTACTTCTGCTCAGCTGGAATCTGTCCCAACATATGACAGACCTGATACTGGACCAAGCTATGCTAAGAATGCTTTCACTTTTTGATCTTCTTTGATAGTAGCAAATGATAGTCAAAATGACAAAATTTTAATTTTGCAGAGGAACAACCGAGAGGAGCGACCAGTTCTACTCTAGCTCCTTTATTCAAAGAACCTTCTGTCCAAGTACAAGAAACTGAGCGTCCCGCCGCTTCATCGTCAACAGGAGTAGCTGCTACTCCTGGTGCTTTGGCTACCAATCAGTTTGTCATAAAATCATTTACCAAGTTCTTCTTTGATTCATTGGGACCTTTAATAAATAGAGTGATGGAGGAAGA